>JAJHUR010107362.1:0-12544 GCA_027495735.1 Lutjanus campechanus
TGGCATTATGGCATAACGTTATATAATTTAAATAACAGTCTGATGCGAGCCACATAACTGGGAAACTTTTGAAGCAAGATCCAGCTCCAAGCACCAGCCATGAGCCCACAAGTCCAAAGTGGGCAGGTAGGATTGCTCATTGAGTGAATATTATTAGAATTAATATAATGAAGAGTATGGTGTAGACCTGCTCTATATGAAAAGTGCCCTGAGATGCTTGATGATTCAGCACTATATTAATGAAACTGACCTGAATCGATCAGAAGGCTTTGTAAAAAGGGAGATTTGTGCTGAGAATTATGACCATTTTTTAAAATGTGATTTAGTGTCAGAAGCAGAGCCAGGAGCCAGGAGTGATGAGGGGATTGCTCCTGTCAGTATGGAAGGAAGAGGTGAGCTGTTGTAACAGAGTGTGAACAAGCAAGCATTAGTTCCAGTATAACCACTTTCTATGCCCATGTTATATATTTTTTTATCATTAAAAGTAAGATAGTAAATACACAAAACCCACAATTGAAAGGGAATAGGATGACAGTAATATGGAATAAACCTACATATTTTGCCATTGAAAATATCTATATAATAATTGGTTGAGTCAAAATATGTTTTCCATATCAAAAAATGCAATCATGTTGAAATAAATCTACATTGTGAAGCAACCCTTACTTGCACTGAATTGGAAATATTTGAGAAAAACACACTGAATTACAAGGCTTTACAGAACAGTGCGCTATTGTAGACTTAACATGTAGGTTATAATTACATGATTTTAATAATAATAGGTCGTGATTTGAAGTGGGCCGGTCTGAGGCCTGAAACTCCAGGGCTGAAATTGAGTCCCACTCCAGCCCTGGCTAACATGTTTTAGATCAAATTAGCTGATAAATCAAACTTGACAGAAAATTAGAAGGCAACTATTTTGCTAGTGAAGTAATCATTAGTTATTCAACAAGCTAAAACACCAAACTCTGTTTGACTCCTGCTCCTCTAATGTGGAATGAGGATTTGCTGTTTTTCTCTATTTTCACATCATAGTTAATTAGACACATTCATGGCCTTTGACTGTTGTTCAGACAAAACAAAAAATCTGAAGATGTCAGTGTGGGCTCTGGGAAATTATACTAGGAGAGTTATTCAGTTGCTGTTGTCTCGTCCTCTGCCTGCAAGCCATGAAGTGATCATGATTTCATGATAATCAGTGATGTTAGCTATTGTAAGAGCTGGGAGATAAAATCCACAGTCCTCATTCTTTGCAAAAATATATTTCAAAGTTTAGTTGAAACTAACATCAGGCTTCAGTTGGTGGTTGTTGTCTTTTTTTAGCCTTTTAAATATGAAAAAAGGACCACAAGACAGGCTTTGGAAGATAATCGCTTGATTTTCTGAGGCCTCACATTAGCTTTAGCTGAAGTTCTCAATGCATTTTTACACAGAACAAGAATTGTGAATTTTGTGCAACTAATAATTATTTCAATGTACAAATGAGCATGTGAATATTGTTTCCAGACAGACTTGCCAGCAGAGCTGATACAAAAATGCCTGCAGCTTTTCAGCATAGAGATTGAGCTTCATGAAATGTTTCTCCAGAGCAGACCAGGACAGAGAGGAGGCAGAGGTTAGACAGAGAGCAGTGGAGGGGGGGTGCTAGTGTTGGTCCCTTTAATGACTCTACCAGTGAAAGTATGCAGAACAACTTCTGCTACTGTCATTAGGGGCCCAGCATCACACGGAGGGAAAGAGCCCACTCCACTTCCTTTAGGTCAGATTCGAGGAAACATTCAGAAGTCGACACATTTGACTTTTGGGGAAAGTGGACGTCATTTTCAGTGAACAGGAATTGCACCTCTGATGAACACAACCAGACAACTTCTACCAACACAAGAGGTTTTCACATGGAGGATGAAATTGGTTTGGTTCACCGAGAGCCCCATGAGAAAAACCTTAAGAGCTATATCCCAACACTGGCAGATTGTTGCAAAGATTAGACAGAAACCAGCTCCATTCATCAGATACTGAAAACAATAAATTGAAAGTGTCAGGTTTGGTTGCACCAGTTTTGATGTTGAGCATAGATACTGTTCATCTTCAGCTGAATGCAGTGTTACATGAAATACCTTTATTTAAAACTACTACAAGGAACTTTCATATTTTGTTGATTTTGGAGGCCCATGTAAACAAACATACACAACGATTTAAAACAATCTATGTAAAAATCTCCACCTGCTTCCTTTTAAGTGGCTAACTTACTACTCATTTTGACTTTGGCTGGGAAAATATAAACACATGGCTTGTTTTATTTGATTTCAAGAAGAATCCGACCTGGTGGCAGCCATTAAAGCGATATTCCACCTTGTTAGAATAAGCCACTCAGTATGTACTCACCACTATGCAGATGTGATGATGGGTGAAGGTCTTCAGTTCACAAAACAATCCTGGAGTTTTAGGAGAAACAGGGTAGCAGCCTCATCCAGTACAATGGCAGTGAATGGTGGCCACAGATAAAACATTTAAAAAAGAACAAAAACAAACACAAAATGTCTCCATCCTGCTTGTGTGTTGATCTCGCGATATATCCACACGCGCGTCCATTAAGATTAAGTCTCACGAGATCGACGCCATGTTTACATCCTACCGGCTACATGCTACAGTTGAAAAAACAAGAATGTAATAAAAGACAGAACAATAATAATGCAAAGATAAAGATAAATATATATTTTTAAATAAAATATACAAGGCTGAAAAATAATAAAATATTGGACATATACTGTATGTACATAATCATAAACATAAGCTGCTTCTACAATGGACAGAGAAGAGTATAAAATACATTTACAAACATAAAATACATCTATAGCCCCTATCTGATCATTTTTCCTATCATACAACACTACCTATGTGTCCCTCCTTCCTGGAAAAAAACAAAAACAGTGTGAATCAGTTGTTTCATTTCATTGTGAATTAGAAAATTCTTGGAGGGCCACTTGGCACCTTATCAGGGGCCAGATTTTGAGAATCACTGTCCAAGTTTGTGTATTTCCTCAGAATCACAGTGGCTACTGCATCTTATTTGACTGACAGAAGGTATATTAAACAGGTAAGAAAGGATCTGCAAGTTGGTGCAGTTTGTGCAGGAATGTACAAAGTATTGACCGGGGATGAGCAAAACTTCACAATATGAAGTATGCAGAATATCTGCAGTGTACAAGATGGTAATACAAGAGATATGCGTTCATATAATGTAAGGTAGGAGGCTATAAAAGAGAAAATTGTACTTATGGTAGCTGAGTAAATCTCCAGTAGGTAGTTTTCAGCACTGTGAGTGCTGGCAATTTTTGGCTTTTTATCTTCTCACCTGATTTACCAGCCAATAGAAGAGTAAAGACAGAAACATCTGTGGGGAATTTTCAGTATTTGAAAGCTTATTCTTTTGTTGTCCTTCCTGGAAAAAAGCATTGGGCACGCTGTTCATCACCTCGCTAAATGTACCAGCTGCTTTGACAACAAATCATTTAAAGCTCTGGGCTCGCACTGATCTAATATATATTTACTTAGTAACAGAAAGCTGGACTAATTTTAATACTCGCCGCTTGGTTTTCATTACAGCAATGTTGCAATGCTGAGCTTGTCAAATATCAACTTGCAACAGAAGATCAGTGCGAGTCCTTTCATTTTTAATGTGCACCGAGATGCTATTAGTTACAGCATACATACTGTAGTGGAGACTGAGGCAGTTCAGCTGTAGTAACCTAAAACCTCGGAATAGGGTGACAAATGAACTACATTACATGTTACTGACATGATTATAGCTGCAGTGCTTTAAGAAAGACTTTCCCTGCATGATTAGTAATATCAATACATCTTCAGTGCTGATTTTATTTTTTTATTTAACTTTAAAAAGACATGATCAAGTCAAACACTTGTTGTCCTGTTTTTGGCCTTGACACAGTCGACTTTTCGGCCTTGCTTGTGAACACTTTTCGTCCTGAGGAGACCTTTAGGGAAAAGTAGGCAGAGGAGAGCAGGTTGGGGCGTACCCAAGGCCTTGGTCAAGATAGGGTTTCTTCACCTCATGGTCATGTATAATTCAGCCAAGGAGGCCGCGGATCACCTGGAGAGAGCCACACACACTCAGACAGAGAAAAAAAGAGGAAGTGTGTGAGGTGACAGCGGACCCAAAGAGGAAGAGGACAGAAGAAGAAGAGGGAAGAAAGAGGCTTGCAGAGCATGCAGGAGGTGGTGAGGAAACGGCCGATAATCTCTGCTCGAGAAAGAGGTCAGTTTAATGTATGTGTGTGTGTGTGTGTGTGTGTGTGTGTGTGTGTGTGTGTATCCACATGGGGTATATTACAGCTGAACTGAAATTATGCAGCCATTGCTCCACACTTGTTTGAGATTTCTACTTTGTTTAGAATCTATTCCCAAACAAGCAGAGGAAGAATGTTAAGATGCATAACCATAGAAAATAAGTCAAAGAGCTCCATATGGAACTCATCAGAGACTGCACAGCCCGGGCCAGAAGAGAGCGGCGGGTGTACTATACTGCTGCTCGGAGCTGAATCTGTTGCATCATTTTCATCACCGTCCTCCTCCTCCTCCTCCTCCTCCTCCTTCTCCTCGTCTCATTGTCAGGCCCGGGCCCTGGACGCTACGCTCTGCCCCCTACAGTTGGATACATCAACCATGACTTCACCAAACCCAACAGTCCGGCCTACTCCTTCCACAGCCGCATGAGCAGTGCGAGTGAGTTGAGACTTAACGCTTTGTTAACTCCAAATACCTGCTGGAATTAGTTTATTTTATTTTATGAGGTCTAAGACTGGGCTGCACAAATAAAGATTATTTTAATCAGCTCTAATGAGAGTTTAGCAAAACTAGGTTTGGGGTGTGCCCCGCCTCTCGCCCAGTGTCAGCTGGCTCCAGCCCCCCTTGACCCTTCAAGGATAAGCAGTTAGGGACAATAAATGAATGAGTAAATTGTATACTAGCTAGCTAAAAAGTTAACAGAACATTATATTTGGTGCATCAATATATGATGCCTAGCAAGTCAAACTTTACTTACATTTTTTGAAGCGTCATTGACTTGCTGCCTTGATCGCACTCTGCCCTGAATCTCTTATGTTGTTGCTGTTGTCGTCATGACTGCACTGAATTGTGGGATATATTGCTGTCATAGCTACCCAGAAATAGTATGTACCTAGCATACTGTTGATTTCATGCTAAAGTTCTGGACATACTAAAAAATCTCACATACTGTTTTGGTTTACTGACTTCCTCGTGATGGCCGAGCAGAGACTCTCTAGTTCCTCCTCCTTTGAGAAAAACTTTAAAGTTTCTGGATCTCAGTTAAATTGGAGTTTAGTTTTGGGGGCAACAGAATTAAATTTAATCTAAATTTAAAGTTACTAAACTGAGGGTAAAGCCATGATTTTATTGTGTTTAGAAATTAATCCTTGTGGGTGCTACCCAGCCTAAAGGTGTCTCTGGATGATTGTTTGTTCATTGTGTGTTCTGCAGTGGTCTCTGTGGACTCCAGCCCAGGACCAAGGTACCACATTAACTCCAAGGTCACCCGGTTTGGCACGATGGAAACCCCCTCCTACTCCATTCAGGGCAGAGGAAGGCGCATGGGGACTAAAGGTGAGAAAAATGAAAACAGAGATATATGTACTGAAGTTAGCATCCTAACCAGCTCGCCTCAGCCCGTCCTGTCTTGTCATAGCACTTTGTGCCCCAAGAGTTGACAGTTCAAACCCCTAATAGTTTCAGCTTTGAGGCAGATGTATGCAAATGGCGGTGCTGTTGCTTTCACAGGCTCTGTTAGGTTTTATAGGCTAATAAATAAACAAAATAAACTCACAAAATGTCAAGAAAGAAAATATTTTGACATCTATGGTTCTATTGTATCGCTTGTTTTTAAAACACAGCTAAAAGTCGACAGAAACAAAACAAAACTCCCCAAAAAGTCTTGGTTTGTGTTTCCACAACAAACCCCAGCTCAGCTTTGGTTGAATGTAAACCCTTAGATGTGAAAATATTCTGGCTCTCTCCCTCTTGCTTCTCTCTGCTTCACGCCTCTCCTCTCTCAGCCTGCCGTCCTCACCGATCCTGGACTCAGAGTCCTGGTTGAAGCCTCACTTTAGTACAGTACTCTCTGTTGTCCAGCTGGCCTCTGTCAGTCTTGGAGACTGTTCGACCCTGGTCCGGTGTTCACTAAGAGGCTGCTGAGCCTGGTCCTGTTGCCCGTGGTGTAAACATAAATGTTCCACCGGTGATCCGAGCTGCAGGTCCAGACAGACTTGGTTAATGAGTTTTCTTTTGACACTTTTCAGACATGCAAGCATGTACAAATTTGTTTTCAGTTAATAAAAGTGATTTCAAAAACCTGTCCAAACCAATATCTGCTCATGTTTATAGGTGAGGTGTTCCAGACTCCGGGGCCGGGGGCCTACAGCCCAGAGAAGGCTCCACCTCTCGGCGCTCACCACAGACCACCATCCTACACCATGGGCAACCGCACCAGATTCCGCTCTGTGGACGCCGTACCAGCACCCAACAGGTGAAGAGGACAGCAGGACAGACAGATTACAGGACAATGCCGCTTCTTTCTCTGTGACATAGAGCTCTATTTTTACTCGTTTCACTTCAGTGAGATGACATGTTCTCTCCTGATGATTAACATTAGTACTGCAGTTTATTTTGAGTCAGTCCCACATGTAATGTCTTTGCAAAACGTCTATTTGTGTTTTAGTTTCCAACAAATTAACCGATTACTCCTGTTTGCGTAACATTTGCTGAAAAAAACAGTGCACATCTTTTTTTAGTATATCTTTGAGCCTTTAAGAAATTGAATAAGTATATATTTGTGATTTGTTTTCAAAGGTGTTGTGTTTTGTTTCCCTCCCTCCCTCCAGCTACAATCTTCCTAACCTCCTGGGCTGCCAGGTTCCTAATAAGCCCTCCAGTGCCAGCTACAGCTTCTCAGGCCGGAGGAAGGTTGGCGCTCCCTCCGAAGACCTCTCCATGAGCCCCGGACCGGCGAAATACAACATCATCAACCCGGACGTTTACCGCCAGCGCCAGCCCTCCTTCTCCATGCAGAGCCGGACTAAGAGGCCGAATTATTCCTCTGCGATTCCCGGTCCTGGCATGTACAGCCCGGAGAAGTTTTATTTACACCTCCCCAAACCACCGTCCTGCACTATGGGTGTCAGACACTCTGAGTTTGTCACCCCACTCGTGGTGGATGTAACTGACTGACAACTTTAATACAAATGCCTTGTTTTTATTCAGTTTTTCATACAAATGTGGAGCTGCCACACAATGATACAAAAAGTTTGAAATGTGTCTTAAAAGGGGTCAAAACAGGTCATAAACTGTTGATGTAAGAATGAGCTTTAGTAATACTGACTGATTATCACAATGTCTCACAGCACACACATCAACAGTATTACAAAAAAGACAATAACAGTGTACACTGTACAGATACAGTAATATCAATTTATTCCTTTATAAATAAAATTAAATATAAATAATTATAGATTGCATTGCTTGTGCACATAGGCCCTGAGGATGTGCGTAGTTCTTCAGTCTGGCTTCACTGCTAGCTTGAAATGAGTGGGTCAAATAAAACTGAAAGTCTCTACAGTTTCACTCTCGGGATGGTGATATTTACAGGTGTGCTCCATTCGCTGCATGTGCCCAGACCCAGCAGCTCCTTGGCACACACCTGGAACATGTAGGGCCGTCCTGGTGTCAGCCCCTTCAGCTCAACCTTAGTGTTCTCAAATGGACCCACCTGGAGGAGAAAATGTAGGATATATAGTTAAAAAAAAACAACATCCATATTAATTTAGCAGCTAGAGTTTCAAAATAAAACACAATGATTCTATTTGAATGAACTGATTTATAGGGTTAGTTTGACATTTTGATAAATTCGGTTATTCCTGCCGAGAATTACAGTAGATGTGAGGATTTATACCACCTCCGTGAAGCTATTGCAATTAGTTAGTCCAGTTTAACAGAAAGACTGGAACAGGGGGAAACAGCTGGCTAGCCTGGCTCAGTTTAAAAGTAAAATAAAACTCCCTACCAGTACCTCTAAAGCTCACTACTTAACACCAGAGTCAATGTGTTGAAATAACCCTTTAACACTTTTAACACTTGAGCCTAGTGTAACATTTATTTTTAAAAAACCTGGTGACCCTTTTTGTCTGATCTAAATTGTTTTCTCTCCTGTGTTTATAACTTAAGAACAGGCGGAAAAAAGTTTTGATAGATGATAGAAAAAAGTTACTTGTCTATTAACAAGTTTTATGTCATTGTTGTCCTGTTTTTCTTTTGGCTAGAAATTGAATTTAAAAAATAGCAACAGATTAGAGCCTGTTAAAATACATTTCTAGCCAAAAGAAAGACATGATAGCAGTGAATGTGATATAACTTGCCAAGAGAAAACACACGTACCTCAAGTTTAGATAAAGTGTAACTCGCCTGAAAGAAAACATGAACATAAACGCTTTTAGTCCTATTTAGAAAATGGGGTATTGGTGCACATCCTTTTTCTGTTGTTCAGATTTTTAAAAATTGGAAAAATTAACCTTGCAAAACCCTTTTTTTTTTTTACTTGTTCTTAAGTCATTAACACAAGAGAGAAAGCAAGACTTAGAAAATGCATTCAGTGGCTTTCCAGTCAACATTTGTCGTTTTAATGAAAGTTTTAAAATAATAAAATTATAAACACTATAAGATTATTGCATATGTGTTCAAGTTTAACACCAAACCAAACCAAAAGCTGCTGCCACATGATTAAATATTCCAATGTTATAAATGAAAGTAAAAATATTTAAAATAAAATAAAAATACAACTGAAAAAAATCAACAACATTCCAATGTAATTTAGTTGAAAAGACAAGGATTTCCACAGATGATGGGATTTTTCAGGTTGCCTGGAAACTTTAGGTGAAACTTTCACATGTGGTTTGTGCGTATGTGTTAAATGTAAAGTTTTTAAAATCACATTGCTGTTGTCACTGCACTTTGTGTTGCTGATGAAGATTATTACTTACGTTGACAGACTTTGGGGTGCCCCTGTTTTCCCACTGGTACAGAATATGGTATTTTAGGGGGATGATATGCAGGTTAGCCCAAGCAGGAGGATGAGACCACTGCACCATCAAGTTTCGCACACCAAGAGGGGAAACCCGCACGTCTATGGGAGGATTTGGTTTCACTACAGACAGACAGATAAAGAAAAGAAACAGTGTGCGCTACATTAACATATCAAGGTAAACTCTATCTCGATACTGAACTGCACCATACGTTCATTGTCTATATATTTAGATTGACTTCAGTTCTTACCGACATCCTCCAACATGAAGCTTGATAGATGGGAGCTGCTTCCAGCAGGATAAACTGCTGTGATATTGATGATGTAGTCAGTGAGAAGTTTCAGGTTGGGCAGGAGGCAGTGCCAGACCTAAAAACAAATAATACAAATTAATATGCTATATCTTTTTCAGTTTCTGTTTTTTTTAAAAATTGGAATACATAATAGTGAAAACATTTTATAAAATATGTACATGCACAGGCTTGAATAGATGCTGTGGGGGATTACTGCTATAATCAGCTTGTTTCTCTTATCTCACTGTTTACGTCAGACTCACAAGACAAACTTGAAACTAAACTGCTTTGTGGTTTATTACGGCACTCACAGGACATTTGAATATGGGATTTCCCAAAACTCGCCAGTCCACTGTGATCAATATTACAGCATAAAATCCTGACTCATTTCATCATAATTTTCGCAATAGTCATGGTTGATGTGTGGTAGCTTTCATTTTTGACGAAAAATCATTTTGAGTTAGTTCTGGAAAATCCCTCTTCAGCTGCGGATACAGTAGAGTACAGTAAACAGTAAACAGTACTGGAAGGTGTATCTGCTGTGAAGGTAAATAAAGCTGTTACCCGTTCAGAGGAGGAGGATGATGATGCTGGAATCAGAGATAAGGATGAAGAGCCAGGTGGGATGAGGTCACACTGCATGATGACCTGCTGTTTGAGTCTCTCACTGGCAAACACATTAAAACAAATAAAAACAAGCTCCTTAATGGCACTTAATGACAACAGGAGTCTGTTTTACTAAAAGGTGTCAGTGGTTTGGGGTCAGAACTCAGGACGAGGAGGAGGAGGAAGAGGAGGAGGACAGTTGTTTTCTTGCTCAGTTTTACCTGTAAGTGGCAATGTAGTGTGTCGGTGGGGTCTGAGAAGGTTCAGGCCAGGAGCAAAGTGTCACGTTTGGATAGCTTGGACACCAGCAATGCACCATGGGAGTAGCGGGGGGATCTGCAGGAAGAAATTACACTTGATGAATGAACATGAGCAGAGCATAAAATACAGGAACCATTTGTACTTCTGCACGTGTGATTAAAAAAAAGATCCTGCAAATCATAATAACGAGAACTGGCCAAGTATCTTAAAACAATGAAAAAGTTTGAGAAAAATTCTCAAAAATAATGGCTTACTTATCTCAAAATAATGAAAAACCTTCTCAAAATGATTAGTTACTCAAAATAATGACTTAATATTTCAAAATAATGAGAACATTTCTTAAAATAATAACTTAGCCTTTAAAAATAATGACTTAAAATAATAACCAGAGTTATTATCTCAAATTAATGTCTTATCGTCTCAAAATAATGATAGAAATTTCTCAAATTTACTCACTGAATTGATTGAAAGCTTTATCTAAATATTAAAAGAATAATTGTGTTTTCTGTCTTTTTCATATTTACGCTCTGTTGTGATACTCACTCCCTGATGTTGAAGTCGCCCTCAGCAGGTCGAGTGCTTGGCTCCCAAAAACACAGAGAGAGAGAGTCACAGCAACACACACATTGCCAGCCGTCGCAGCCATCAGTGCTTCACGCAGGAGAAATTATTACCAGAGTCCAGTTCGTCTGAGTAACTTTGCAAATGTTGCCGTAAAGCCTTCACTTATGCAAGATGTGGACTGTTCTATCCTGTTGTTCCTTTGGCTCTATTCTGCATGTCAAAGTTCAGAGATAACAACGTGCTTAACAGTCTGCTGACAACTTCTCTTCTGCCGGTGTATGTCTGAGCACCAGCTGAACAACAATTTAAGAGCTGCTCCCCAGTCAAAGTGAAAGAGGAATTGCGGTTAGTTTTGAGGAACCAGCAGAAAAAAAACCATGTCAACGTCACGTCTCTGTTAATGAGTCAAGTTTTCTCACAACGTCATACACAGAAAAGTTAGTGTCACACTTTTGCTTTAATATTCTATTTAAATTGTTTACAAATAAAAGAATTGTGTACACTTACATGGCAATGGGATTTGGTTTATAAATATAAAAATAACTTCATCAGTTATACAGTAGCTGTAAAAGTGGTGAACTCCCTCTCTTGTGCTCTAGAGAGACTGCCCTCTCTAGTGTTTAAAACAAGAAATGACAGCTACAGTATTGAATACATACTGTAAATAACAATGTGAATTAATGATCCAATCCTTCTACTGTGTCACAGTCCAAGCTCTCAGACATTTTCCTGATTGTCTCTGTGAGGCCACGACAGTTTCTTGGAGCTCCATGCAGAGAAGGAGCTACTGTGGAGGTTCCAGCCCATGGTCGGAGTTCCGTCTCTTTGTATGCTAATACCGTGAAGCCCCCCACTGCTGGAGGTCCGCAGGGAGGTGAAGGCCTTGCTGATCCAGCTGTTCTTCGCCTCCTGGAGATCGTTAGCCAGGATTCCTCTCTGGTGCTCCAGCTCCTGTGCGAGAATAACACAGGCGTAAGGAAGAAATGCAAGAGGGAAAAATGTGAAATTCACTATGGAAATAGAAAAAGAAAAATATTTTATTGTCAACTTTTCACATGCAAAAGGCAGAACTTAGCTTGCATGTACATACTCAACATTAAATCACAACATATGACATCCAGACATATAACAAGCTAATTTCAGCCCCTATTTGTACTCTGAAAGACTTCACAGTAAAATAAAAGTTGCAAAAACTCATAATTTCAAACTCTTAAGTTTTGAACTTTTTTTTTTTTGACTAAACAAAATTTTGCCATCCTATTTATAATATAAATATAATAGTAAATAATTTATTTTTATTCTTTGAATATACTTGAATCTTTGAGTTTCTTTGAGTCAACAAAGACATAAACAGGTTATGTTGTCTTGGTTAATGCCAAGTTATCATAACAAAGACGTTTTTTTTATCTCGGTTAATGTCAAGTTCAATGCAAACAATGTCAACTTTCCATTAAAAATTGCATAATTGGCCAAATAATACTTAATGAACAGTCATAACCATTCATAAAGACTTCCTCATGTTCATGACAGGTGTCATGACATCATCGTGACGGTACCATGACAGTGCTATGCACACTCCATCCGATAAAGTGTTGCCAATACATCTTTTAAAGTGTGACAAAAGTGAGTCATTAAGTGTACTTCATATGAAAATCCACTGTAATTGTGCTTATATTTAGACTGCCTAAAGCCTGCTTTTAAATAATTTACTAATTAG
>JAJHUR010107364.1:0-31718 GCA_027495735.1 Lutjanus campechanus
AAAAAAAAAGGAGGTGCATTCTGGGACCAATCATCCTGGGATCTAACATATGGCACTTGACACAGGGGGTATCTCAGGTAAATAAACCAGTATCTGGCACACTACAGTAGAGTCTGCCTTGGCACTGTTGTAGTGACACAGGGAGCTTGGCCAGGGTATGTGTGCATACACACACACACACACACACACACACACACACACACACAGAGAGAGAGACAACACACTCAAAAACACACACACAGAGCTAGATTGGGAGCTCTGAGGGGCTGGATCCAGGGATTACTCTAACCACATTTATTTATTAACTCTCAATTAAGTATGGGTGTCCCAGGGCTTAAAGTGGCTTAGTGAGCAAGTGGGACCTCAAGCACATTTTGATGACAGTCAAGGCCCCTGATCTCAGTTCACTCCATTTTGCTGATTAAATATAAGCTTTTCATCTGTGGATACAATGCTATTAATTAAATCATTAGATGAGTGATTCACTTATGAGCAAAGGGAGCAGTGAAAAGAGAGACTCACACGAGTAGCTCGCTGCAATAACTACTGAAATATTCATTAATAAAAAAAAAAGATTGCCTAAATTCATTGACAAGGATTACATGTGTAGAGACCCTCTCCCTTCCTTCATTGGGCCAACCCCCTTCAGCATGGGCACACAGTCCCTTTTTGATCACTACAAAAAGGGATCGAACAAACGCAGGAATCACACACACTGGTATAATGGGCATGCGCTGCCTCACACACACACATACACACAAAGTTACAATGAGCCTATTAAGAATGTTGCATTTTAAACAGTTCTTTAATGAAATATGACCACAGAGTTGTAATAGCTTGCTCGGGGGAAGAAGGATCACTGAAAATGAAGAGGGTAAAAACAGAACTGTGTTTTCTGTTTCCCTGCTGAATTACAAACCAAACATGATGCAAAGTGTCCGTATTTGTAGTGCATCCCGCAGCTGATTATGGGGCCTTTCACACACGGACGCCTTGCTAAGAAGAAACTAATTTTAAATCCATGTATTCAAATTAAAGACTCATAGTGTTCTGCCAGGGAACACTGAGAGGTGGCTGCATGTTTTGGCTCAACATGAGTTGCAAACAGTTAGTAATATAGTTCCGCTTTTGGAGAGACACAGTGAAGTTCACCTAATCAAACCACAACTGAGCTACAGGGGCCCCATTCCTTCTTTTAAATTGCACGCCATAACTGACAAGATACATGTTCCCAAGGACAAGAATGAATCTTCATGCTCATAACTTAACTGAGGGCAGATGGAGCATGTGGCAATGGACCTTTCTCACTACAGCCATATTAATATCAAATAGTACGTTAAAAACAGATTTTATCAGTGATTTTAATTAAGCTTCCATTCCATTCAGGTCAGAGAGAGGCAGCATGCTGCTTTTGTGCAATAGAAAGGCTCTGCTACACTAAATGGATCAGGACCTTATTTCGTGTCACTGTTAACACCTGTGTTTACCCTGCTATTTCATATCAATATGGCCGACAGTCCAGTCTCCTGTTATGTGCAATTGTCATCCATATTCACTGTCCCCGAGTGCTTCATAACAACTGCTTAATGTATGATGTTTGAGCAACTACATGTGTAGGATACCTGAGAGGATTAAGATAGATTGTGATATGGAGTCATTGTATTGCTAAAAGTGGCTATGTTGTGTCACTATTGAACTACACTTCCATTTACTGGATTTTATGATGAACAGCATTTATTTCACCAAGGCTGAATGTCCTGTCTTTAAATGCTAACAAAAGTGAAAAACTTTGTTTGTATTCGCCCCGTGATTCAGATCTGCTCCAAATATTGATGGATTCTTCTTTAGGCCATGCTACATCCTTCCAACACATTTCATGAAAAATGGGCCAGTAGTTTTTCCATAATCCTGCTGACAAACTGACAAACAGACAGCACTGAAAACATAACTGCCTTGACGTAGGTAATATTAAGTGTGTATCTGAAACCACTTTGCATAAGCATCTAGTGACCATTGGATTGACTGCAAGGTTTTTTACTCTTTGTTTCAGTCTTCTACAGCTATTAAAACAAAACCCCTGGATAGCAGTGGGTTTTCACATCATTAAAATGTCATTTGTGTCTCTTAATCAGTGTTTTATTCACCTACACATCTTGTGCATAAAGCTTTTAATTAAACAAAGAAAATAACTTTATTTTACGTCTTTTGCATATATCCCTATTCCTGACATTAAATTATACAATACACATACAGTATTGTCCTAATTTTGTGCCATTACATATTATATTCATGATATATTCAAATCGCTAAATAGATATTTTAGGAGTATACCCACAAGTAATAGAAATATATGTGTGTGAGGTGGAGAAAAGGTTTTGTGGGAGGCAGCAGTAGAGGCTGATAACCACAGACAGCTACAGCACCCTGTGAGGTGTAATATGAAACAAAGCTGCAGGTTCTTCTTTACTGTAAGACACCTCTTTCACCCCTTACTGACATGAGAGTGCAGGAGTTGGGAGAGGAGTTGGCTTTGATAGATGGACGGGCAGAGTGAAAGAGATACAGAGAGACAATGGAAAAATTGGGAGAAGGAAAGAAATAAAGAATTTAAGAGAGAGGAGGAGAAAGGCTTGTCTTTCAGGAGCCGACGTTCTGGGAGGCCTGTCGGAGGAGGTGAGCGCTGTCGAGCACATGGAGGCAGACTGAACGAGCAGGTGGAGTACAGCGAGACAGAGCGGGTCAAAGCTTCAATGCTGCCACCCAGGAAGCTAAAGGCCAGACAATCAGCATGGCAGAGACTGCAGCTGTGTGAGGCTACGATGGCTGAGCTACTGAAAAGATCCTGACAATACAGTGTGTCTCTCTGTGCTGGCAGCAAACTGTATTACAGTTCATGTTCTTGATGGAGGAAAAACCCAGAGAGACATGCAGTTATTGGGAGAAAAAACCTCATGTATGTCGACATTTGTCTGTGCCAGATACCCTCAGTAATAGGCCTCTTGATAAAGGGCCAGTTCACAAAAAAGACAAAGACACATTTTCTCGCATATAGATACAGACGCTGCAGACGGCCGGACTTGAAACTATTTTTTGAATGCCATTATCTCATAATTACATATTAATTATTTTATTATTGAAAAAAACATTTATTGCCAGAAAATGACCTCTGAAGCACACTCTCCTGCAGCTGAGCTAGTCTTCTACTGAAGTGACGAGGACTGATCTGAATGTTCTGTTCTGCATTGGTTAGAGCTTCACGTATTGATCAGGAATGGTTACTCTTTGATCTGACATTTTAATCACTTGCTACTTTGGATGCCCAGACTGATCAGGTGCCAATTGTTATTGGCCAATATTCTGTAAAATATATGATTGGGAGATTAATGCTGATGATTGCGCAAACCGATGATGACACAAAAAACTTGAGCTAATTCTCAGCTGGGTTGGTGTCGTTGCCGGATGCTAACTAACCAAAGGGAGCACTTGACCCCCAACATTTATATATCAACGACTCACCCAGTGTTTCCTTCACGTGACTGTAGAACAAATTCAAAACACCTTATGCAGACTTTTTGAAGTTGATGGAGCTCCTGTTTTTAAAACAGCAAAACTATAACAAAACATACATCACACAACTCATGTCATATTTATCTAGATTATCTAAATAGATGCAAGTAGTGTTGGTTTTATTTGTCCACGCTCTGAGATTAAGCTTTTTCAGAAATCTGTGCTGCATTACAATTTAAAAAAGTGCTGTCACATGTTACGTTGCTCTGATGGGTTGCAGAGGTATTAGACCCTACAGATTGATAATGCCCCTTAAAAAATTAACAATGAACTGAGAGATGTTGCTGTAGAAATTGATCTAATTTACTTTTCAACCAGTACCATATTGTATAGCAGTTAGGATTCCTGGTTTTCACCCAGCAGCTCCAGTTCAACTCCTAATAAGGGAGCTATGATTTTAGTGCCTGCTCAAAACATGATGAAGCACTTAGGGGGGGTTATCATTCAGTTCAGGAATAAGTACATGCTGGTATGATCACAAATGAAAAGATGACATCAGTTGTCTCAGACTGTCATCTAGTAAAACCAAATGTCTAAATCTCTAGGTACCACTAGAGATAAAAGAGGAAATACTGTGTGTTTTCTTATGATTGGGTGAACTGACCTTTCAACGATATAGTACTCAAGCATGGAGAGGAGTAGAAATCAGTCTATAAATATACAAAACCAAGTTCAAATGGTCATAACACCAAGACTGACTGAATGAAATCTATCGATTGCACCGTTGAGTACGAGTCCACAAATCTACCAACGACAATACATTTGAAACTAATCTTCGTGGCTGCGAGGGAAACCAATGGCAGGGGTACAAAAGCAGATGAGAAGGATGCTCCTCCTGCCTAGATAGAGTTGTGTGGTTTGAGCATCTGCCAGTTCACCACCCATAGGGGAGTGTCGGTGGGCTCTTCAAACACCCTGCGTGGGTCCTCCTCCTTTTGATGCTCCTGGAGAGGGAGAGGACAGGGGGAACAGGAGACACTCCTCCACACACGCTGCTGAGCTCTACTGGACCAGATGGGGGGAAAAAATGTAGGAAATAAAGAGGGAGAGGAAAACTGGAAAATGAAATAGAAATGTACAGAATCAGCTGGTTCATACAGTACGTGAAGCAGAAAAAGGAAATGGGGAGTGTAGCAAAGCAACAAACAGAAACCTGAACGAGAATGCAAGGTCTTTACAGTTTCATGTTGAGTTCCAAAATTTCAGTTCCTGTACTCCTAAAAATATCAAAAAACATGCAGGTCACGTAAACTGAGAACTGTAAAATGCTTATAGGTTATCTCAGTATTATTTTTGTGTGTGACAAATCTGGGTAACCAGATAGACAGTCTATAGATTTTTATCATTCAAAGACCTGTCCAAGCCTAAGTTTGAATGACAACCTTTTGTCCTGAATAACTCTGGTAGTCCTGGGCCATGCTCATATACAACGGGACCAGAGCTCTTCTAACCTCAATAGCAAAAAGTGAGAGGAGGGATTACTTAATGGGTGGAAGCCCTGCCCTCAGTTTTAGTCTTTATGCGAAGCTCAGCTGACCAGCTGATGGCGGTAGCTTTGTATTTACAGTACAGACATGAGAGTGATATTGTTCTTCATATCCAACACTTGGCAAGAGTAATGTCAAACAATCTAATTATAAATGTATCTCTGTTTGTGTTTGTCCTTCAATTTTCTAGACAACCGTTCATCAGATCTAACTCAAACTTGGCGGGTGTATTGCTTAGGGCTCAAGTGAGTGCAGTGTTGAATTCACTGCAATTTGGCCCAATGGTGGAACTATATATTAATGAACCGTACATTTTTGGCATATAATTTTTGAACCATATGTTTCAGAGACAAAATTCCTTCTTTCCTGGATTCTACAGACCCAGATTAATCCACCCATGTAAGCCACGTACATTTGGGTCTCAAATGATTTTCTGTATTTTGATTTTGTCCAAAACTACAAATGCAACGCAGCAAGTAATACCGCCCCCTCTGAATGGGTGTGCATTCTGAATACCCACGCACTCTGAACTAGCAAGAGCCCCAACAATGCTGCAAGCAGCAATATCAGTAGCCAAGCACTCGGCCTGTTACGAACAGGCACTGCACTATTCACTTTGAATACAGTTGCGACAATTAAAGTCAGTGTTTCATCTAAATTCAGTCACAGTGAGTTAACAACAGTTTTTTCACAATCCCTGGACTCATGTTATTTGACATGAAAATGAGCAAAACCAAATTATCAAAGGTACAGCAGAACACCAGACTTTTCCATTTAGATTTGAAAGCGGCTAAAGCTGGGGAACATTTAATAATAGGGAAGTTGGTTCCATTTGTAGGCACATATGTCAGATGTCTTTGACTTTGTGTTATCCTTGACATCTTTGTAGTTGTGCTTGATTTAATGTCCTTCTTCTCATAATGCCGACTAAACAGCTAAAAAAATTTGCAACATTTTCAATTTACAACAGGGTCCTTTTGTTTTAGTTAGGCTGCCAATACTGCCAATAAGAGCAAAAGGACACACACACACACACACACTTACACACAGCAGGATCAGAGAGAAAGCATCACAGGAAGGGAGCGGTAAGGGGGAGTGAATACCTTCTCTAACTTAGAGTTTTCTCTGTTTTTCATTGGCTGCTGAGAACAGACCCATACTCAGCACTTTTATATCTTGGAGGGGTCTTCTGGATACGTTTAAGGCAAAAACTGCACTCTGACTCTGTGTGTGTGTGTGTGTGTGCGTGTGCACATGAGTGTGTTTGTGTGGAAGTGAGGGCGCTGGGTGTTAGTCTCTTTATTCAGAGCATCCAATACCAACTCCAAACAATGCACACAGCCGCACACCCACACACACACACACACACACACACACACACACACACACACACACACACACACACACACACACCCTATTTGGACGATTGGGAGATCAAAAGTGACTCCTCAAAGGATAACTTTTTTTGGGTAATTGACAGGATGCTTGTAAAAAAACAGAGAGAACCATAAATAAATGAATACGTGAGGCTTTTGTGTGGTTTTGGGTGAGCATCTGGTATCAAACATACTCACACCTTGCGGATAAAAGCCATGACAGAAAAATTACAGCAACAATCAGTTAAACCCTGTACAAGAGGAAAAGCTGTTTCTCACCGGTCTCCAATGGCTACCGTTTGACTGACAGCTGTAGGTGAGAGGTAAGCTATGGAGACCAGCAGTCAAATGGACAATGGAATCTCACCCGCGCTGACGAACAGATAAAAACATCTTACGCTGTCTGATCTTCAAAGACAGGAGGACTGAGGAGCAGTCATGCTGAAACGGTTCAAAAATGTTTCTGAATTATTGAAGAGCTCTGGGTCTTCTGATGACGTGATAACAAACCAATGAGCTTAATGTAATTATGAGTGGAAAATTGAGCTTTCTTAAAAAGGTATGTGCATTCAAAAGACAAAATAAACAACCTGATTAGAAAAGTTACTGAAATCAAAAAATATAAAAAACTAGACAGCTTCTCCTTGACATGAAAGCACTCGTTTTTTAAAAGCAGATGAACCCACTAGAAATAGCCAACTGACTCCTGTCCCACTGCCAGCAGACAAGTTTGCCTTTCGTTTTTTTTTGTTTGTTTTTTTTGTTTTTTGTTTTTTTTGTGATGTGTGGCAGTGAACCCCAGACTCATGCCTGTACAGGAGACCAAAGAGAAAGGCATTTCTAACTGTCTGTGTGTTCTGCTCTCAGTGCTTTTGTAGCTTCTAAGTGAATCTCTGTGGTTTGAAGTTTAGTTTCTCTCCCGTGCCCGTTTGTACTTTCAGGTATCTGCTTTATTTCACAGCTTTATGTTCACTTTAAGCTGATAAGAGTTGTGTTAAGTTACTTTTCACTGTTCGATGAAAACCAAACATTAACTGTTTTTGCTGCTTCATAATAAAAGCTTTTAGATGACAAAACATCAGGGGACTTTTATTGTGAAGAATTTATAGGAAATTAACTGTGTCACTGTATTACATCTGCTTGACTCAAGACCAGCACCTGTCAAATATACACCTTCATACAGGTGCAAACCCAGCTGTGCTGGGCTGATGCAGCAAGTCAAACCTATAATGTATTGAAAAACATGTAAGGAAAAGGGGCAAGGGGCACTGAAGTTACCGATGAAGACAACAAGCCTTCATTGTCTTTGCTGGAACATGGTTAACATGTGAATGGACATCAGTTTCATCAGTTTCTTCAATTTAGTCCAGTTATCCAGGTTGAGCAAAGTGCTCAGAGTAAAAACTGAATAAATTGTACTGTAATCTATGCAATTTTCCTTTTGTTAAAATAGATTTTTATAAAATTGGTATCAAAAAAGTATTACTCAGGAACTGGTATCAAAGCCAAAGTATCACATCGGTATTGGTATTGAAAATTTTTTGAATGATACTCTACCCCATGTTTACATAACTGCCAATCAAAGCTGAAGCCAGTAAATACCCCTGACTCCTAGAGAGTCATTTGACCCGGGAATGAAAGCTGATTGTAGCCTTTCCCATTGAAGACAAAAGCCAGATGTTGGTGGGTGTTGGTGGGTTTTTCGTCTAAGGTGTTATATCTACAGCGGCAGGCACAGAGCTGAACCAGCCCAGCTGAGTGGAGCTACAACATCATTTGAGCTAAGGGCATTGTGAGGGATGGATACTAGGAGGCAGACATGAATCATATGTCTGGGAATTACGTCCACAACATTTAATATAGTGGGAGTGTATTTCTGTTCACAGCCATGTGGTCCCAGCAAGGCCTAGACGGGGAAAACAAATCTGTAATGGGCGCACAATTGAATCAGGTGTCTGGTCCTCTTAAGGAAATTAAGTTGTCGCCGGAGCGGGGCCACTTAATGAGAGGCAGACTCGCGGACAGTGACGAATGGAGGGTGACACTGGCAAGAGTGTGAGGCCGCCACAATATCTGCATTTGGACTGGTGATGATTTTTCATCCATGAACCCCCCACCATTCTGTTTCCTTCTCTGTCTCCCTCCCTCAAACACACACACACACACATATATACACGCTGCCTCCACCCTCCCATTTCCAAGGCTTCATTGGGGACACATTTGCTCCCTGTGTGATACTAGCCATTTATTTGCACATATATTCATGGAAATGATGACAGCTAATAAAGAGGGGAATCTTCTTTCCATGTGTTTTTACTTCATGGAGCATCTTGATGGTGGCCGTTATGTGATTTTGATAGATGTCTCTCCATTGTCAGAGCTACTCGCAGCAGAATGTACACAGCATGCCCTCCAGTATGAATACAGAGATATACAATACTATTAAGTTGCAAGGGAACCCCATTTTAATAGAGAGGTACTGTAATGTTTATTTTTATTACATGATTTGATTTGGTCCATTATTATACATTTGGAAATGAATGCACTGAGGATCTTATCTACTCAACCTTTATGCATTAAATATTCATAGACAATTATGACTCAGTAATAATAGCATTTTAAACAGATGTTATATAAAAAGTGTCATTGTAAGTTATACTCCACCTAAAATCTATTTTTTTTAAATATCAGATACTCCTCTGTGGGCTTAAAAGGTGTGGCCTGTGGTCAGTTTGAGTTCATGTCACATGTAATGTTGACAATTATAGCAATGTTGTTTACACTTCACAAGAGCTTGCTCAAAATTCAGTTCATAGGGATTAAATAGATGAACTAGTTCATGTGCATAGTTCACAGTTTTAAATTTTGATGCAGTCTCTGGAAATGAATTACTTCATGTTTATTTATTCCATTTTTTTTTTCTTCTAAATTTTATTTGAAATAGAACCTCCTCCTCCTATCAGGGATGCTAGAGTCTATATAATGGCATCATACATTAATTTATAGTTTTAAAATCAATTCCCAAGAATTAGAGAACATTTTACTCTTCGACAGACTGCAAACTTGAACACCTACATACAGTTGAAAGCCTGAAATTCCAACTTGTCAGTACAAATGCAGCACACCATAATGCTACTAGAGAATTGCAAGGAGATGAATAGGGAGATGAGATGGAGGAGATGAGCGTAGGCCAATATACATGGATTTATCTGTTTCTCGCTGTAACAGAGACTCCAGTCTGCAGTGTAGCCTACACTTCATGGCCCAGGATCAGAAAAAGTTCTTATATTACGTTGACACTTATTTGCATGCTCACTCTCTCCCTCTTTCTCTGCTGTGAGTCTGCATCACACTTTTGTTTAAATCAGTTGACAACATGAGGGTAGTTAACTTTATAACTACAACTACTACTTTATGACAATATTTTGCTAATGTTCAAAGTATTTGGGCTTTTCTGACTGCTGCTCCAGTGCTCTTCAGTCTTTCCTCCTCAACCTCTCTCTTCCTCAGCCCTTGATTACTTTCACAAGCTGTAGTTCATTGCATGCTGCTCCAACCTGTCCCAGACAAGACCAGGTATTAAACCTCTGAACAGTTTAAACACAGCGTTTGAGTGCTGTTTTGCAAGTGGCTAGCAAACACCAATTTGCCTCTGATCTCGGGGTGATCTACAAAAACTGTTGTCGAGTGGAAAATGAAGGTAACAATCTGAGGAATTGTGTTTTTTATTCCACACATTCGTCTTCCTAGTTAGAACCTGGCACCTACATTACTCACAATGTAACTTGACCGGAAACAGTCCAGTTTAAGATTTGGGTGTGTCAGGTCTGGTAATTATTCTTATTATTCAAGATGTTACCTAAAACATTGTTTAATGATTTGAAAGCTGATTTTAAGTTTTATGCAATGTTAACAGCAATCACAGCCTTCAAATATTTGTAGTCATGTAAAAATGACAATAATTCCCCCTGAAATGTAGTAGAGTAAGTGCTAAGTGGTGGAAAACAACAATATTCAAGTGAAGTACCTTGAAAGTAAAAGAGATTTAAGAAGTTTCTGTTAATGTTTTGATGCTTTTCTAGGTCACATTGGAATCCAATTAAAAACAACTCATATGCATTAAAGCTGAAGACTTCTTATGTCCATCTTTGCACCCTACAGGGGTGAACTCTTTGATTCTCAGATTTTACATGGATCATCACTGCACATACTCTGATCATCTGTGTAGATACAGTAAGAACTAGATTTGTTCTTCTCCTTTAACTATTAAAATGCAGACTGATAGGCAACTTGTGAGTGAAAAGCTCAGCAATCTGTCACCTAAATGGATTATCCTGATGTCAGAGATATTGCCACTAAACACAGAGACATGGAAATTTCTGCTATGGCAAATGGCCTTGAAAGGAGGCGTCACTCTCATTCCCATGGGTTGCTCCATCAGTGTCTTCAATCCTGTCTTAAATGGATGTGAAGGGGAGCATCTCAATAGGTTTGATCGCTCTACACTGCGTTGCCAATGATCAAGTGCTCATTTGTTTCTGACAAAAATGAGAACACTGCCATCCTGATCCCCTGTGATGCCTCTAGATCTTGGGTATTAAGAAGCATTTCCTTTTGTGTTTGACCTCTTTCATTATTTCCAGCAGACTACACCTACAGAAGAATCTACAATGCTAATTCCGTAACATAATCCACGTGTAGCACAAACAGGACCAATACTTGACACTGAGGCTCTCCACGTTGAGTAATTCTCTTTGATAACTGACCCGACATGGTCTACTGTATGCATAATGATGGGACTTGGAAACAGCTGTAGTGTGTTGACGATCAATGTCTGTCCTTTCAACACGGTAATTGTGAGGCCAGAGAATGGCTGAGGAGCCAAGGCTGCTGCTACCGGATGGCCACTGGAGTGAGTGGCCACTCATGTATGCCTTTTAAAGTTACACTCCATCCATCCAGACAAGACTTGGACTTAGATTTAGTTGTGTGGATGGAGGCAGCGCTGCTACAAAAAAAAAAATCATTGCGGACTGTGGTAGAATTGTAGGAATCGAGGAGGCTTCAACACCCCTCCTCTCCCGCTCCATCTCTCCCAGCTGACTGGGTATGAATAATTGACCCCATAGTCTGGGCCCCTGCTCATTACTGGGGGAAGTGTCGGCCTGGTTTGTGATGCTATGAGGGAGGGTTCGAGCGCCCACAGTCCGCACGCCTGGCTTGGTTTTCCCCTCTACCTCTGACCACACACCAGTCCTTCATCTTTAATGGCCTGAGCCGTGATCGGACATCCAGCCTCTCCAACCTTCCAGCCTTGCCCACTTCATCAAGCAGGTGAACGGGTTGGCAGTAACACATCTACTGCCAGAGAGGAGTTTTTCAAGAATTCTTAAAAATTCTCCTGTGAATTTAAGGAGTTTTGGGCAGAATTATCAAAGGGTGCAAGGGGTAGATGGGGGAGCGAACACTGACATCCAGGAAAAGTTCTGTGGCAAAGTTTTCAGGTACACACTCAAACTAGAAGAAAACTATTCACGGTCTTAAGGTGAGTACTCTACTTGCATGGAGTCATGACTATTTTGATATGGAAGTTGGGAAAGTCATCCAAAGAAAAGTTGCAAGGGGCAAAGAAAGAAGTACATCAGCTAAAATACAAATTCACAGCACACCACGATAAAATTTAACTCTACAAATCTTCATGTCAAACTAAAGAAAAGTGAATCCTGCACTTTAGTTACCGCTCATAGGTTACAGGAATTCTTAGGTCGCCATACAACCCATTTCTCCCTGTAGTACCATGGATCTGACACATTCGTATCCACATAAGTGGGACAGATAAGGCTGGTGAGTGAACGCTGGCGAGGAAAACAATAGCTGATGAGACGCCCCCCCCAATACATCAATCAGACAAGTCTGTCAGCTCAGCTCCCTGCAGAGAGATCCATGGGAAGCAAAAGAGGGACCACACAAAACACAGAGCCTGCAAATGAGAAGCCACAGTATGGATTGCTGCGTGATGAGCAGCCAAACTAGACTGAGACATGGGATGGATGACGAACATGTGTGGGTCATGTCTACAAGGACAGTTAAATAGTGTGTGGGTGGGTATATGCCTTGTGCTAGTGCACCACTAATTTTAGTTAAATAGATAGAATAGACAGACAGACAGACAGACAGACAGACAGACAGACAGACAGACAGACAGATAGATAGATAGATAGATAGATAGATAGATAGATAGATAGATAGATAGATAGATAGATAGATAGAATTTGTTTGTAATATATTGTTTTCATCCTGCAACCTATTCAAATAAGCAACACACAATTTTGAACATTGAAAAAGCCAAATCAAGGTAAGAAAAGCAGTAAGCTGTAAAGATAATAACATCACTCCCCACTAAATCAAAATTGCCCTACAGGCAGGATTGCTCCCCTTAGTATTTCCTATCAACCTGTCAAAAGAGCATCTTTCCAGCAGTATACACTCCAGCAACCACATGGTAGTGTTGCACAGTGTTGTGCAAGTTTGCACTTCAAAAGAGCCAGCTCAAAGTTCAGTTCACACAGATAAAATAAACTAGTTCACATTAGTTCACGTAACTAGTTCACAATTTTTATTTTTTAACAAAGCTCACAGTCCCAAAATGTTAACTAGTTCAAATTTATTTTCCCCTTTTTAAATTAGCTTTTCTGAGCTATATTTATTCAACAAGACCTCCTCCTACCCATAAACATCAACTAAATGAATCACTGTATACTACTATAAAATCAGACAGGTTACTTTTGAAAGCCAAGAAAAACAAAGGTAACCAGGTCCTTTACAAAATGTGTTGTGGCTGTTGGCTCGTGGTCTTACCCCTTATGAACAATTTCTTGTCATCATCATTCAGTCACTGATATTTCCCAAGACTGGTTGGACACTTGTCATTTTTTTTGTCATTACGAATGTGGTTGTCGTTCAAACATGTTTTTTTCAGACCCAGGGGGAACTAGCTGCATAAAAAATGTGAGATTTCTTCTGATGAAAATATGTACCAATTTTTTCATGAAACTCATTCAAACATTCATAAGAAGTGGCTTCAGCAGTAACCTACTCGAAGCTGCATCTGAATTACCAGGTGCATGAGCCTTGCCAAGGCCAGAATGCTGGGCTCCGCAAAACACAGTATGTCCTGCGCGAGTTAGCAAGCAAGCAGAGATGTTCGGTTTACTGTTGAGCAAAAACATGAGAATGTTCAGTGACTGAATGGGCTCTTCCAATGTGTTCAAGCACAACACTGACAGAAAATGTATCATCTGTTGTCACATGTCACATCTGTTTCTTGTTTTTACCCCACCAAAAAACCTGTTGGAGGTTGGGTGGATGGTAGGGTTACAGGGGACATACCATATTGTACCAACAGTCAACATTGGTTTCCTTTGACTATGACCAAGATCTTCCACTAAATAAGTAGTTTTGATTGCCTTGACTTAAAGGCATAGTCAGCGATATAATCCGATGCACTTTTTGTCAAAATCACCATATTTCTCCTCACTATCCACAAGCTGTCACTTCTGAAAGCATGCTGAAAAAAAAATCCGGTTTCAATACACAGCCTGGGCTCTGAATTTCAGCAGGTAAATCTGTGGCTCGGACCGAGCCACCAAAACATGGGTCCACCCCCTCACACCCTGGGGGCCAGTTCATACTCGTGCACAGGTCAGACACAGGGGGGAGGGGGAGCAGTAGGTCACGTAACGTGCGCAGTTGGAGTAAGAGAGAGACACAGTATATCAGGTGCAGATATTTTGCATTCGCCATGGCTGAAAAACAGCCAAAGAGAAAACGGTCGGAGGAGCATAAATAAAAAAAAAATAAAAAAAAAACGGAATAAAACGGAATAAAAGCTTATGCGGAGGTCGACGTCTTTCTGCTGGACAGGTGAGCAACATTATCTTTGCGGTGCTTCACATAACAGTAACAGCCGTCGGGCATTCATCATATTGTCTAATCTGCCAAAATGTACTGTTGTTGTGATGTCATCTATTTATAATAGCAGTCGAGTTGTGGATACAGTTGTCTGACGGGTCAGCTTCGCGGCTTAGCAGTGTGCTAACTCACAACTTGGCTATTTCAGCTGCTTTACTGCTGCTTTAGTTTCTACGGCCGTTTCCATGACAATGCGCGTCCATGAACTTCGGGGGTAGAGCCCAGGGTGGAGTATGAAGGGAGGGGTGGGTGTGTATTCGTTTACACTTCAAATATCAACAACCTCTCTACTTGTTTTCTCCCACATCGCTAACTACACTTTTAAAGATGGGGTTTTGACCATTATAAAGCAATGTTTTCGCATGCACACACAAAAAAAGTTCAAATTCTTTGACTCTAACATCTTGAATATCTTTTGGTTTCATTATTCCTCTGTGACAGTAAACTGAATATCTTTGGATTGTGAGGAAAACAAGACATTTGAGGACATCATCTTGGGCTTTGGAAAAGACTGATTGACATTTTTAACCATTTTCTGACATTTTAAAACAAACAACTATTAACTGATTAATCCAGAAAATAATCAACTGATTAATCGACTACGAGCCCTACAAATTTCACTACACATTGTACTGTGTATGATTGTGTAAATGCATAGTTGATTCTTCTTCTTCATCTGAGTGAACATTCTATCATTTTCAAGTGAGCATTTAAGGCTTTACAAAGTCATTACACTTATTAAATGTACTCAGTGGCCATTTGCAGGGCCCTGTACATGGTCAGTCCCACTGGAATAGATATAATATATTTCTATGAAGGAATGAAGGTGATGAATGACTTTACATTCATTTAATTTTTTGCTCTTAAAGCTACCAAATGCTCGCTCTAAGCACCTTTTGCACTGTATCAGGGAGTTCATGTTAGGCCTGAGTGATATTACTGTAAAGTCTATCACAATAGTAAATTTTCATATCAGTGGGTATGAATAATTATTGATCATGTAGCTTGTGACTGATAACATGTTGTGGACTCGATAGGGTTTGTTTGTTGTAGTTTGTTGTTAAGTTTGTTGTATTATCGCTCTTGGTCAGGATGGTATTCCTGCAGTTCATAGTTTCCATATCTGGGGTCTGGTCATGGTGGCAGCAGACCGAGCACGACGTCCCGCTCTCCAGCAACACTTTCTAGTTCTTCCACCTCAGCTGGCTTCTTTCAACACAAGGGAGCAGCAGTTCTACGCAGAGCTCCATCCAAATGTTGAAGCCCCTCGCTCTCTAATTGTGGCTGTCTGACTTTAAAAAAAAATAAAAATAAAAATAAAATAAATAAAACTGCCATAGGGGTGAGCTAATCTGTCCAGTTTTATCAGCTTTTGTTGTCTTATGTGTACCTCAACGCTGTTTCTTACATGTCAGTGGGGCAACTGAACAACATGCCTGCGAAATGATTGGCTGTTTGCATGTCACTCATAGCTCACTACTTCATTGAGGAATCTGACAGCCATGGTGTAATAGTTTAATGCTTTCACGGTGGGTTAGATTTAATGCAATAAAGTGAAACTATGAAACATTTTATCAAACTACTTTCTTATTGTTATTCATGACATGTCTGTTGCTGATAGATATTACTATTGTTTTATTGCCCAGGCCTAGTTCACATTATTTTGCCAGCAAAAAGCTAAATTGAGTTATTAATTGAAACATTAATTCATGGGGTTCCCAGTGACAACGAATGCTATATAGGCCTTCCTTTTGTTCATGTGAAGCTTCTTTTGATTTTCAGCAACAGCCAAGTGTCTAATACTGTACTGTATGTGCACAAACATACAACCATGCAAACAAACAGCACCAGCCCATAGCTCAAAAATCACTGCATTCATTTCCAAGCATCACACCCAAAATTCGGAGCACGCGCACTACAAAATGTGTGAGTGGCACAAGTTTGAGTCCACAGAAACAAAGAAGAAGAGAGAGGTGTCTTACCCACAATGTGGATGAAGGAGATTATCAGAGCTGTTCCTGGTTGTTTCATTGGTCGCAGGCAGCCAAGGATTCTGGAGGAGAATATCGCAGAGCTGTCATTGTGTTTTCTGGGAGGGGGAGAGAAGAGGGAGAGGGATTGTTTGAACTGGGAGTAAACGCTGTGAAAATGGTGGAGCTGGCATATTTACACCCAAGGTCTGCACAGGGGGATTACATGCAACGTTTTTATGTCACCCATTTGACAGCATCATCTCATGGAGGTTTTGAAGGCTCCCCCTCATTAGCTGGGCTGGGGCTGCATTTAACACAGCTTTGAGTTTATAAAGACAATGGCTGCCAAACCTCAAGGCCTTTAACAAACAACAAAGGAGAGGGTAACAATCAAAGTGCCCCTGTTCCATCTTGCCAAACTTGAGTGAAAAGTCACCAGTTCATAAAAAAATGACATTTACATGACAACTGGAGAGCCCCAAATGGATCTAAATGGATATAAGTGAAAAGTGGATTCAACCTAATTGTGCCTCAGAGGGCTTGTATCCAGAGTAAAGGCATGTCACTGATTGAGTGTAACTTAAAACATTTAACTGGGTATTCATTCTTCATCCCACTGACGGGTTTGTTGCATTTATACTCTCTGGTCAAGAAATTGCATCACAAACCAACCTACTCTCATTCCCAGGACGTCAAATAACAGTGTGTCACATCCCTCCACTTCTCATGCAGAGACACGAGGTACCCTTTACTGTCTTTATGAGACACACCTGACTTTCAAGTAGCTTCAATATAAAATCATCTGCATTAGGTGACGTAAGGAGCAACAAAGTCTGCGTATGGAGGAGGTGGGACCGATGGATGGGTTAAATAAACACAGGACTTTCACCCAGGAGGCCGGAGTTAGTGTCCCGTTTGAAGCCACGTTATCTAAAGTTTTAAGTTACACAACATTACATGTGACACATCACTTGCGTCACCTGACTTATGTAACGTAACATAAGTCTTTTAATCGGAACCACTATCTTTTCCAGAACTAGAGTTACAATTATTAGTCAATTAATCAATCAAACAATCAAAAGAAAATGAGTTAATAACTATTTTGATAATCGATTCATACTTTCAGTGATTTTTCAAGCAAAAATGTCAAACATTTACTGGTTCCAGCTTCTTAAATTAAGGATTTGCTGCTTGTGTACTTCATGATAGTCTTTGGGGTTTGGTCTGTTGTTTGGACAAAAGAAGCTCTGGGAAATTGTAGAGCATTTTTCACAATTTTTGACGTTGACATTTTAAAGACTAAATGATTAATCAATTAATTGTGAAAATGATCAGTGGACTAATTGATTGAGGAAAAAATGTTATGTGCAGCCTCATCCTAAACCTAATAGATCTGCAAATTTTGTGCATTTTCCTTAACCAATTTGAAAACGTTAACAGTTGATTATCAATTAATCATTAATATATGAAACACGTCTTTTTCAGTTTTTAAGTTCTATTTTAACAATTCAACAGAAACAGCATATTAGTTATGTTAAACATTAATTCATTGAGCACAAACAATTTCAATGAACAGAAAAAAATAAAAAAATAAAAATAAGGCTCTCACTCCGAACATCTGCTGCGCTTGTCTGCAGGTTCTATTCAAAAAATGGCTCCGCCAAATGAAATAATGTCAAATGGAATAAAATTACTGCCATTTCTAGACAAACAAACCAAACCAAACCATGAGAAAACCTCTAAGCACAGGAGAAATGGTACACCATACCATACATAATCAATTAACAGTAAATCATTAATATCCCTAAAACCTAACCAAGTAGTTTTGGTGCCTAAACCTAACCAAACTGCAAACCTTTAACAACATTAACCATGTATTTAAATGGTCTCTGGTACTATCTCATACAGATGCTAAAGATAACTTGTGCATCAGTAAGACACAACGAGGGGCGGCACAAAACCGTGTCAGTATCTGACAACCTGGGATGAGAACAGGTTGCATAATCAGATCACGATCAGTCCATGGTGAAAAACAAATGGCAGTGAAAATGACAAACCCTGTCCAAACTCGGGAAACATGAAATACATTTACAGACTCCTCTCCAACCTCAAGCAAACAGCACTAGCCTCTGCAATTTGTTTAGCAAATGTCATATTAGTTGTCTTTGATTTCATGTTTAGTAACACACAATATTTTTGACAGTGTCAGGGATTAAAATGTTTTTTTGTCCACTGTAGACAAGACAGTAAGAAAGCAATGACAAAGTTACTTTCATTACCAATTCATCTGCCAATTATTCTCTTCATTAACTCATTAATCGTTTGGTCTATGAAATGCCAAAAAACAAATTTCAAGTTAAAAAGTCCTATTTAGTCCGACCAACAGACCAAAAAAACTCCAGAGACATTTTATAAATTAAACAAATAATCTAAAAAATAGTAAGAAAAATATCAATCATGAAAACAAGCCCCTATAAATTTACAATGTTCGTATTTTAGAGGGTTAAACCAGAGAAACCTTATCAAAAAAGTTGACAATTAATATTCTGTAAATCTACTCACTGATTGCTTGGTAAAGAAATTGATGTTGCCTGAATCAGTCGCATCTCCAAATGATAAGCATGCTGTTAGAAAGTACTGTATGTTGTTCATTTTTTTTAAATGCAGTAAGGTTAGGCAGTCGGATCTTGAAGCCAGAAAAATAACAATTAACAACATTTTGTTTTAAGATCTGAAAGAAAATCAGGTAAAAACGCAGCTTAAATGGCTTCTCAGTTTACTCTTTGTCTTTCTTTGCCTTCTCCTCAAAAGCAGCACAACAGCCTGCTTGTGTTACAACCTCTCTTGCTCTGACGTTCAGTCACAGCAAAGTATTTACCCACCAATTACCCACAGATACCCTTCCTCTCGTTACAGCTGGGGCCCCATAAAAGGGAACAAACAATAACAGCAGTGAAGGCTCCTCAGTGAAAAGAGACACATTATAATCCGGGCAGACGTGAGAAAGAGGGGTGTGGAAAGAGCTTGTATTGATGGAGACGAAATTGAACTTGATTAAAAAGCAAACAAAACAAACCCCCGACAAAACACAAACACTCCGCACACTTTGTGAATGGCCCCGCACAAAGCTAATATGTAGCTATACCCAAGCACTCCTGAGGAGGTGGGATGAAAAAGACAAGTGTTTAAAAGGAGAGATCTTCCTCTGTTTGGCTGACATATTTACACAATTATGTGCAGGATCCAAAGCAGTGCAACCAGCGTTTCTCCCTCTCGACAAGTCACAAGAAGTTTTGTTTTTTGTTTTTTTTTCCCTCTCACCTCCCTTTTTACTTTGGTGTCAAGTTGATTAAATGAGAGTGTGTGACATAGATCTGTGGGGTAATGCCATCTGGCAGAACAGTGTCATCATTTTTCCTGATGGAGTTACACTGACTTAACCAACTCTCCATCAATTAATATTAAGGCTGTTACACATTACTGCATCTAACACAGAGAAGTTCCTCGGCTGCATTTCTGTTAACTTAAAATGTGGCTTTGATTGGATGTTTTCATTGACAGCACTCAAAATTAGAGCTCAGCTAATTGCTTTATTTACATTACATTAGCTGCATTAAACAAAATCTTCTCTTAAGTCTCATATTGATTGCTACAGAATGATTAAAAGCATCACACCTTGGCTTGTTCAGTGGAAGCTAACATACAGGGGGATGTGTCACAAGCTCATAATGAAAGAGTCCATGCAATAAAAGTACAATAAAATACATGGCATGAGATATAATTAGGGTTGGGTCAGATTACTCTGAAATGTGTTACTATATACAGACTACAAGGGAATTTTTGTAACGAGTAGCATAATACAATTAGATTAGATTTGATTACAAAAAATATAATCTAATCTGAATACTTTTGGATTACTTCAAAATCAAACCTAGCACTGAAAGTGGATGCAGTCACAAAAAATTGAGCTTCACAAATATTCTTTTTTCTTTTAAAACGTCATAAAATTAAAAATTGTTGAAACAAAATTCCATCCCTCCATACTAAACCTTCATATGTTTTAATTTTTTCATAGACCAGGGGTCTGCAATCTTCAAAACTTTAGAGACTTTACTTTTCGGGGATTTGGCATAGCCTAGGAAAACTCAAGAGTAGCGACAACGTCAATACTTAGAGAAAAAGGTGCTGAGCCATATAGACTTATGCTCATAAATGAAAATTAAAATGTTTTAAAAGAAAAGAACTGTTATTCATTTCCATATAATTTTTTGTCAAAGCCACAGGGAGACAGTGGACTGGAGCAAAAGAGCTGCATGAGGCTCCAGAGCTGCAGGTTGCTGACCCCTGCTCGAAAGGCTCACTTGTGCTAAACGTTAGACACACATATGGATAGAGATGGAGCCCTCTCTCTGTACTTTGCATTCATTTTGTCCGTATTTCTGCATGGTTTCCGAAAGTTTGGAGAACTATGGATACAGATGAAACAGAGCAATACCTCTGGTAGTCGTGGGAGGCAGTGTAGCAATGTAGCCAATTGTTCAAGTGAGACACAACCACAGGACACAACAAAGAAGCTTTTAAAATCCAGAAGTACTGGAAATGATGTTTGTCACCAATTAGTTGATGAAAAGAATTCTCCTTCTACATGTTACGATGCATTTCATGGCCTCACAGACACCATCACCTGAAACGCTGTCCCCACTTTTGCTTCTTTCTCAAAAGGCACACTACCAAAACCTCCTCCAGCATCACCACATTTGTTATTGGCAGAAACTTTTGTCTGAATTTTAATAATAATTGTGATTCTCTTAATTTTTGAGTGGTGCCCTTTAGTGACAGTATTATCATTTGAAATGGACAAATCTATTGTGATGTGTAAAGGGGGCATAAATGAGTCTTTCTTTAAGTTTTAATAAATAATGCATAAATGGCACTGGACATTGATGTTCTTGCATCTTGCAGTTGAAAGTGGAGCACTTATCTAAGAAACCCTGTATGTCAGACGCATTTTCCATAAGTTACATCTTAAAACGTACAATACATAAATTCTGCCGCTAGGGGTCTCTCTCACATTAAAACAATAACAAAAGATATAGTTTTATGGTGTCATGAAGTAGCATGGGATCATGGGAGTTGTTATCTTCACTATTTAAAAAAAAACACCAAGATGAAAATCAGACAGACATCATGTTCATAGAACAGGTTACGTATTAAATGCTGCTCATGTTACGTTTAGTCCCGTTCGCCAATTTCCTTCTTCAAACTGACATATCCAAATGTATTCTGTGTTTCCACTGAAGTTCTAGCTACTAGCAAAAAGCTAGCAAATGCTAGCAGACAATGGGCCATTACCTTGAATAAACTGTGGAATTCTCTGCAATTCAAGATTGTTGGAAACATTTACAATTATGTACACAACCCAACAAAATATACCTACATATTATAGCTTTATCAGAACATTAGCTTTCAGAAAAAAGTTTCCGAATCTTAAAATTAACATATTTCAAAGACATAGGGCTGGATCTACTAAAGTTTTGGCGTGTATAAAAACATGAACAAACTAGCGTGTCTGCATCCAGTTAGTACGTCTGCCACAATGAATGAATGTGCAGTGCGTTTGTGATGCCAAAGGCATCATTACCAACGTTCTGGCAAAATATCCCGGGTCAATACATGATTCTTTTATTCTGAGAAACAGTTTTCCAAGTTGCAAGATGGCGAGTTTGGAGATGGCTGGCTTGTAGGTGAGTCAATTTGTAAAATTCTTTAAAGTAAAAATAATTTATTACATTAAAAACAAGACACACACTGCACATGTTCCTCAATACTGGTCAGAGGCATTTAATCCACCTGTTTTATTTGCAGACGTTTTATTATACGTCAATTTTTCTTTTGTTCGTCTTCTGATATCTTGATATCTTCTTTTCACTTCATCCACTGTCCACATTGTTTTACCAACAGCATTTACTTTTTCACAAATTTCTTCCTATATAGCGTTCCTTTGTGCGACAGTCAGATTTCTTTGCTGTAGCTCATTTAAGTGTTTATTGGCTTCATCTACCAACACCTCTAATTCCATAGGGTCGAATTTCACTTTGCACTTTCTTCTCTCCAAACTCGCCATGCTGCAAGACGCAGCATGAATGACGCAAAACCCTAATTTAAATAGGGTGTCTCCAACACGTTCGCACCTGTTGCCATTTACGCAATCACTCTTAGTAAATCACCCGCAAACCGCGGTTCAGCCCCACATGCAAAATTCTAGATTGCACGGGCAAATTAGTACACGCAAATTGGGATCTTAGTAGATCCGGCCCATGATCAAAAATGTAATCCAGTAATCCTTGACTGTAACTAGAATCTAATTACTTCTTCAAAAGTAGCCTGGGCTGATTATAGCTGCTTATTTTTTGTAATCTGATTATGTAATTCAGATTACATGTAATCTGTAACTACCCAACCCTGAATATAATGCTATGGGCAATTAAATTCAACCACACAAAAAGGACCACACAGCCCTTATACATATTCACTCTCCCACTGAAATCCATAGGAATTGCTAAGTCATCTTCCATGTCTCTGAGGCATTCACGTACAATGGCACTTTTATCATATGCTTATCAGTGGTGGCCCCTCTCTTATAGAGCTCGATCTTTTGGCCCCTCAATCACGGAGCATATTACTCCTCTGTCAGAGCAAAGCACTTCCTAACGACAGGGAGGCCAGCTGGGACTGAGGAGAGGGCAGGAGGCACATGCATTAACATAATAATCCAACCACACTCCCACAGGCCCCGGGGCCAGACAGCATATTAGGTAGGCCCCCCTCATGAAGGTCCTTGCAGAGAAATAAAGCTGCTTTACGGAGAGCCTGTCAACCTGTGGTGAAGGCGAGGCTTTACCTGTGCTAATTGTTGACTGAGCAAAGAAACACCCATGATATTACTTTCCCCTCACTTGTGTAAATAAATAGTGATCTTATTATATGCTCAGAAGGAACGCATTGGATAATGTGAGGTATAACTTAACCTAGTTCTGAATATCTCATGATGGATTAAAGAGAATAAGTAAGGCTGTTTCTTTCTCTCCCTCTCTGTGCACACTTGCTTTGTTGCCCTCTACATCACATTGCAACACAACATAACCCAGTAGCCTGACACATATTTCTGAGTATAGGAAGCATCTCCTCGCCTCCTCATACTTACTGATGTGAAATGCGGAGAGACACAGGCTTTGAGGACAAGAGAGACCGAGAGGGGAGAGAATAAGGGGGTTGGGTGTTGGTTCCGCAGCCTTCCCTGTGGCATAAACTGGGGAGCGTTAGCAGCATGCACTGAGGCCTGTGATCCTTTGGACTGAGGTCCCATGGTACCTTGTGTGGCCTGCACGTCTCTAACCACATGAGACACTTGCTATCATTGCGTCAAAGCCATCATAATAAAGCCATGCTGCAATAACACGCTGCTTATGCCTGGAGACACAACAAAAAAAGAAGCCAATACACCAGCAACAAGAGAAAAGATTCAAGTTCAGTTATTCGGAGAAACTTCAGCCTCTGCCAAACCCAATTCAGCGTCATATCCACTGGTAGAAGAAAAAACTTCATATAGAGAAGAGAGCCAGAGAGTTATGTATTAGGAAACCAGCAGCAAAGAGCTGTGTGGAGCATTTTCATTGGGAGGCCTGTCTAGCACAGGCTGACTGTCAGAGCACCTCTAATGTGAATGTCCCACTGACTGCTACTGTAAGGCTGTCAGTCGCTGGTTGGGGTCCTTGACTGAAGACTCTCACTAGCACTTCACAAACAGTAATGCCTCAGTGGCGAGAGAGGAGGCAGGCAGGGAGGAAGAGAGGAGTGAGGAGAAAAAGGATCTCCACAAATCATTTTGATCAAGAGACAAGGTAGCAGTGAGGTAGACCTCCCCCCGCCCCCGCCCCCACGAGGAGCCAACTCTCTAATTGGTGGAAAGGGCAGCCTGTCCGTGGCCGCGTGCACCCTCAGATCTCTCCCAGGACAGCCAAGGCAACGTGCCAATTACTGCCAATTGTTGGCCTGTGGTTGAGATGTGGACAGTTGTCCGTATGGAATAAGAGTGAAGGCCTGGCAAACGCTTCTGCTGATGCTGATATCATACAACAGCAATATAATGTTGCACTGTTAGCCCACAAACTTTCATAAAACAGGCCATTACCTTCCGTACCATCCTTTGTTATAATTTCTGTTAGACTTAGAATGTGGATTAAGTGGAAAACTCAAAAAATATTCAAGGGATGGTTTGGATTATTTGATGTAGGGTTGTATGAGGTACTTACTACACCACTTACCTACAGTTGATGCCGCACCCTCAGTTTGGAGAAGCAGAGAGGAGTACCAGCATGGAAGCTGAACAATGTATTTCTGTGGACAGGGTCAGCAGCAAAGTCTATTTTAGCCACTTAAAAATGATCCACCTAAAAAACTCAGACTAAGTGTACGTTATATTTATATTTTCACCACTTCACCATCAGACAGCCATCTCTGATAGGAAACCACCGTTATAGAACCCAAATATCGCTCTCTGCAAGCCATGAGCAAAATCAGTCATTTTACCTCGCAGAACACTGGAGTTGCTGGTCTACAGCTGCTTCGATATGTTCGTTTGTTTGTGTTATATAAAGGTCCCTCCCCTTCCAGTGTGCCCCATGGGACCTTACTTTTGAAAAAAAAAAAAATTCCGTCTGAATTTTGTCATGAATTACACATATGTTTGTCAATTTAAAAGATAATTTTTTCAAGTCAAGAGAAGTTGAAATTAGTAGTAGGTTTGTTTTAATTTAGTTTAGTTTTGTGTGAAGCCGCTCAGTGAACTGCATCTCTTGTCTCGCACAATATACGTCATCAGCACCAACATTGCTGCACCGTGAAATTTTATCTTATCTGAAGTGATCTGTCAATGACATCTGGTCTTTTTATCTGCCAGGAGGTGAAAGAACAAGCAAGACCCATTGGTCATGGACTACATCCACAGCTATGGTTAACTTTTTGAGGGAGAAACTCCTGTGTGTGTAGTCTTTCTAATTATGTATCTTCACAATCTGATACTCAACCACCCAATTACGGCATCTACTGTTAGTAGTGCACTGACTGTTGATAAGTAGCTCATACAACCACACATCAAATTATCTGAACTATCTCTTTAAATACAATCCACGTTTCCAAACCTGCAGCCAGGTGGAGTGTAAGCAGCTATTTCAAGCCAAGCCAAGCACCACCTGACTCAGTCTGTGCTTTTTAAACAGCCCCAAATATAGCCCATGTTTGGTGGGGCCGGCAGGCCATTATAGGGGTCCTTTTGGCGGAAGTTGAACATATACTTCTTCATCCATTATCCATTATACGCTCATCATGGTATAGGTCAGACCTAGAGCACAACCTCTCCAAGCAGTCAGACAGAAGCAGAGAATAGCAGGCCTTTACAACTCCGCTCACCCACAGCTCATAACAAGGGAGCCAGAAAGTGTAGCAGAGAGGAGGGAAAACAGTCATAATTCTTGTTCAACTAAAAATCACTATAATGCTCTTTAATTGTGTAGGCAAAAATCTTTTCAAAAGAGCATGGTAATTTTACCCCGTTAAATTATTCAGTGCACATTAATAACGGTCGGGGCCGGGGTGGATGAGAGTGGCTGTTTTAGGAGTGATGAGCTGCCGGAGCTGGGAGACAGGATCTCACTAAGGCAGTTTTAAGCCTCGTTTTAAAGTTACATTTTCAAGTAAACGACATTAAAAAATGACCCAGAGTAACCCTGAAAGGTACTGGGACTGGATGTTGGTGCAGGGCTTTAAACACTCATAAAAGACGAATTTCTGTGGAACAACTTCCCAGTGAGAGGCTTGATACGAACAAAAACTGATAATTTAATAACAAACCAATAGATATTTTGGGTTTGTCTGTAAATTGTGAGCATACTTTAGCCAAAAACAAGCCTCAGCTTAAATGAAACACTATTGATAGGCTCATTTAAGGGTTGTTTAGCCTCTCTTGTCTAAAATATGGATATACAGTGAGCAGAAATATAGAAAAGGTGAATCAAGAATCTCCAGTAAAAGCCAAAAACAGTGAAATCTCAGTGTGGCTGTATAGAAAATTCTCTTTGTTTTGCTAGTTGTTCATCTGTGCACTTCAAACAGTGAGAGTCACAGTAGAATAACAGACAAAAAGAGAAAAGGTCACAATCAAGATCTGATGAAGGGCAGTGTTCACTATAGGCTTTACGGGAGCCAGTCAGAAGATAGCACATTCAAGAGAGCGATGCAAATGAGAATTTGCATGAACCATGCACCAGCAAAGGTAATATACATAATTGGGGGAAGGGGTGGCGGGGTGAGGGGGGATTCTCCATCAAATACGGACATGAAGCAACACTTTCTCTACTTAATAATTAATATAATACAGTGCACACACACATTGCATGGGATGCATATCATCCATCCGTTGAACAATGACTTTTAAGTGCACTAGAACATAGTGAGCCTGACAAAATATGCACAAATGTGTGCAAGATGAAATACGCCTCTTCCCCCCATAAAGATGAAAAAAAGCAACAAACGCCTTCCCTAGGCAGAGAGAGCTTAACTATTCTTCTCAGTTCAAAGTCAGGGGTCTACTCTAAATATTTGTGTATTAAACATAACACATAAGATGGAATAAATGGAGGACTCTAAAAGAAGTGCAGGGCCTGCAGGAGAAAACAACATGGAACTGCAATGCTTCTTAATGTCAGTCGGACTAACACAAACAACCATGGTGAAAAACAAGCCGAGGCTTCAAATCTTGTAGAAAGTATAAATCATTATGAGTCAGAAGCTTGGTGGCTACAACGCACTGGAAATACTGCTGTAACTGACCTTGTCTTTAAAGAGACAGTTCACCCCCAAAAAACAGAACAAAAAAACAACATATATTTTTCCTTTTACCTGCAAATCAGTTTAACTATCTAGATTGTCTTGGTGTGAGTTTTAGAGACATCAGCTGTAGAAATGTGTGTATATAATGGCACTAGATTAGGTTTGTGCTCAAAGCGTGAAAAAATACATTTGAAAAACTTGCAATGTCTTTTTCCCAGATATGACCTGGTTACTCCAGATAATCCACAGACCATGTAGTGAGCAGTTTCATGTAGGAACTACTTTTCTTTCTACCAAGCTACGCCTGCCAACCATAGGCCTTTGAGCGGTGCTCTATAATAACAAATACAAGGGGTAAACATTAATATTTGGATAAAACATTGGTTCTGGTCTAATCCTGTGGTAGCCTACATTCTCTTACACTCTCTCATGCAGACCCAGTACAGGCAAAGGAGAGGTTACATGTTTTTTCAGCTCAACACCACTGCCTTGAAAAAACAATGTTAACATACTATATCCTATGGTTCATATTAGAAGGGTAGTTTATCAATGACCCTGCAACACTTTTTTAAAAAGTAATTTAGTATTTTTGTTAGTACATAATATTGCTTCAGTTAGATTTAGTTTTTTTCTCATTCTATTTTTATTTCAATCAACTAAAATGTTTTTTCACAACCAGTTTTAGTTTAGCCGTTAAGATTATGTTAAGTAATCGGGTCATGATTTTTGGAGAGAGCTTGCTGTTGAGTTTTTCTAATGCATTTTCTTGGAGCCCTGAGCACCGCAAGTGCCATCTAGTTTCATTATATTCAAGAGAAGGTTGACATCTCTGTGGCTGATATTGAATTCCAGCAGCTCACACCAAAATAATCAAGGTGGGTAAATAGCCATTCTGGTAAGAGGATTGTGTGAATTTTTGATTTCGAGGTGAACTGTCCCTTTAAGTATCACCTCCTCAGTTTTAGAATTAAAAAGGTGAGCCAAGAATTTAATCACTAATTACTAATTACACTTGGGTTAAACCATATCATATAGATCATAATAATATCAGTATAATTTATAATATGATTTAAAAAAAATGGTGGAGTTACTTCCAAAACAAGGAGCTACTTCAGTCGTGTGGAAATAGTTTGGTTATACAGAGAAACCACAGTAATATATAAGAAGTACAAGAAGACTGTTACAACAAAAGGGGCAATACGACAAATTTATTTCACCACCTCAAGCAGGAGCTCTGGGTTAAGTATGAGTATGAGAGTCAAAAATCCCAGGAGGAGGGATAATAATCCTAAATATTTTGTGATATCATCAAGAGTATTACTTACTACTATTGTGATACAATTTAAGGGCCGCACGCCCACCCCTAATTACACCTAGTTTGAATCAGTCCAATGTCAATACTTGAAGCTTTCGAGGTATGCATCAAGGGCCAGTCTAAGGAGGCCCCATGCAGCATGATTAAATCTAAATATGCTGACTCTTCCACTGTTTGTTTGTTTATTGAGGCAAGTCAGGGGGTGTTCTGAGCCTCAGAACTGCATTTAAAGCTGATCTGGCTCCTTCAGACAGTGCTGCATCCGACTTCCTGTTGTCGACTCGCAGTTGCCACGGAAAAATTGCTGCTGCAGCCTTAGACAACCTACAGCACTTTGTATGCCGAAAGAAAAGAGTTAATTAGAAATACAAATTCTCCCAGATTGTTATTAATGGGAACTGTAGAGTAAGCAACACATATTTTGTGCCCATAAGTAATTCTCAGGTATCTTTGATCTGTGGCCCACAGCGGATGCTGCTGCGTGCTGCTGTCTGGCTTCTGGGACTCTGCCAGCGCCAGACATCTGGCTACTTTGTTATCATTGGCTGATCTGCTCCCGGGAGGGCACTCTTGTGACACCAGGCAGAGAGTGTCCTGGCAAGGAAAATTATCAGCACATTTTGAGTGGATTAGAGTTCCAAAGTGGTCTTCAAATCTCTACAGGGGTCTGGTGAGCCATGCTCTACTGGGGGTTCCTCAGGGCTCTGTTTTGACAACACTGTTGATTTGAAAGGCAGCGAGGGTACGGCTCCCACTGTTGCATCACAGGTTTCAGGCAACATCTTAGGAAGTGAAAAAAAGCCCCCCAATTATGATCTGTCAGATGTAGACGGGGGAAAATGCACCAAAGACTTCCCTTGATTAGCGTGGAGATTCTGAGTAGCAGCAAATGTTTGTACTAGAGTGCTGTATGTCGTTTATACTCCAGTGTCATATCTGGCAAAAACGTATTAAGTCTGCATTTGTTTTTACTGACTAATGCAGTTTTGTTGTTCCTTCAAATTCTGCAACGATGAGATTTTCAGTCACGTTCATAATACCTTTGCCTTGAGCTTTTTTTTTAAACTCTAAAGGAGTTAAATATGACTCCATCTCAAAGGTTGTGTCTGACAATCCATCATACAAAACACTTGTTTAGAGGTCAAAGGAAAGAATGCTGCATAAGCACTGGCTTAGTGGAGGAAAAAAAGCCATGATGTGACAATCTGAACCTTATTCACGGGATTGATTGAGGTATCGTGTCTTCTCCCTTTTTTCTCTTGGCGTTTCCATTTGTGAATACAAAGCTGCGGTGACCCATAAATATTACATGGTGTGGAGATGCAAAGCAGGAATTAATGACTGGGGTGTGTGTGTGAGAGAGCGTGTGTATGGCAGGTCCCTATGGGATTCTGCTTAGACAGGCGGGCATGGTGAGGGTGTGGTCTCTCTCTCTGTGTCTCACACACACACACACACGCACACACACACAATGTAGACTGTATTTTTTCTACACATCTCCACTGGGCTGCATGATTTTTGGCCGGTGTGCTAACCTGCCTGTCAGTGGCTCTGTGGTCGCCATCGTTTCAGCTCATTGTTTTCACTCAGTTATTCACTTAACTCTCACCAGTTATTCTGCACAGAAAGAGGACTGAAGAATTGAATTGTCATTTATCAATTACCCAAATAACAGGAATTTTTGATAACTTTTATTAATAAATTCAATCATTTGAAAAACATAGATGACAAACAATTTCCAATTTCAGTGTGAGAACCTGCTACTTTTCTCTGTTTAATTGTAAATAGATTATCTTTCTGTTTTGGACTGTTGGTCTGGAAACTTTTAATGGGTGTTTTCCCCCATTTATCTGAAATTTTACAATCAATATGTTTATTAGTGAAATAATTAAGGGATTAACTGATAATGAAAAAACTGTTGGCTGAAGAATATTGATTATTATGATTCCATAGTGCAAAGTTCTGACATCTAATGTCTTGAAAGTGACTTTGACAATTGATTAATTAGTTAAGTCATTTTCAAGTATAAATTCCATATATTGTCTAGTTACAGCTTCTCAATTATGAGGATTTGCTGATTTTGTTTGCCTTAAGTGGTGTAAGTGAATATTTTTGAGTTTTGAACAGTTGTATAGACAAAACAACCAATCCAAGAACATCTTCTTGGGCTTTTGGAAATTCTGTCAACTATTAAATAAATCACTGACTATTTTGATGTTAGAGTTTGGGTAAATAGTTGTTAACTGATAGTAATGTGATAATTGACTTTGGGTAAATCAGTTTGAAAGTCAAAATTCTCCTCCAGTGTCTTAAAGATATATTTAAAATAATGCTGTCAATCGATTAAAATATTTAATCGCAATTAATCTCATGAATGTCATAGTTAACTCGTGATTAATCGTACATTAATCGCACATTTTTATCTCTTATAAATGTCCCTTGAATTATCATTTTAATACTCTTATCAACATGGAAAAGTGGATAGGCTTGCTTTGTGCAAATGTTTTTTTATTGAAAACAACGTGTAGTGTTATATCTTCACACTCCATCAGCTGGCGGTAATGAAATGCGCTAAATGCATTTCAGACGCTAAAATCTCCCGAAGAATCCAATCCAAACATAGATGAATGAAAGGTTGTTTGTAATATATATAAGTCTAATTTGTGATCACTGACTTTATTAAGCCGACTGCATCCAACACAGCGACACGCACCATGCAGCCTTGATGGAGACGCTGTAACGTCTGACCGCAAACAAAGTAAGTGATCCGTGTCAGCTTAATATCATGACTTTAAAAGCACAGAATTAACGAATTTCGTTATAACAAAATATGAAGAATTGTAAAATATAATTTCTTTGAGGCTGTTCAGTCAGTCTAACGAAGATCAAGTGTGGCTTGTTCAGTCAATATTGTTCATTATTGATAGTGCTGAAATTACACTTTCTGCCTAAAATAATTGATACCTTGATAATACACTACCTACCAGCCTTAGGGTGGAGCAGCCATTCACTACATGATGTGTTGTGAAATGCACACACATTAATGTGGCGGCTGCAGAGTCGTCGTCGTGGCCACAGCTTATAAAAACTACAAGTTCACTTGGTCACAATGAACGTTAATCTCGCGATAAAAAAAATGACG
>JAJHUR010107365.1:0-11357 GCA_027495735.1 Lutjanus campechanus
AGGTCAAACGTCGTTTACCTGACAGCATGATTCATCAAACACTAATGCTACAATATAGCAACATGATGAAAAGTTGCATTTATTCATAGATACAGAACTGCAGTGTCCTGTTTAACTCTCATCTGCTCACATGATGCACTTTGAACTGTCCCAAACCAACCGTATAGTTTTCATATAAGCACTGCAAAATCAGTTTGTTTTTTTATTCACAGCTCCGGAGCTGCTGGAAAAATATCATGACTGCAGCACTTTGGTTTCTCTGTACTTTCAGAGTGAGGAGCTGCTAAACTTTGCTGCCAATTTAAACCAAAACCTCTGCTGAATTCTGCGACCTTTGACAGATCTCATCCATCTGCACAGTCCTGCATCGAGCTATTTGGCCAATCTACTGTGTGCCCACAGGTCCCGATCACTCAATCCTTGTCGTCCCCTCTACTGTGCAGCAGTCACATGCCTTATTGGTCCCAGGGGGGCCTTTAAAAGCCGACCGAGGAGGGACCGAATGATGATGAAGAGCAGAGCAGTCACTACAAAGGGCGAGCCTCAAAGCAAAACATACATCTAAGGAGATGCGTCCATTTAGGCAAGTGCAGCGCCTGCACTGTGTTTACAGAAACACAAATGGACGATGGCTGTGGGTAATGATTTAGAAATATCATTAAGGAATTGTGCTATTTTAAAGCCTGATGTTCTTCAGAAAAAAACTATCAAGTTCATCTCCAACTGTTTTGATCAATTAATTATTTTGAGTATTTTTTTAAAAGAAAAAATGTCAAAATTCTCTGATTTCAGCTTCAATATTTTCCGCGTCTCTCTAGTCCTCTATGACAGTAAAATAAATATCTTTGGACAAAACATGATATTTGAGGACGTCACATTCGGGAAACACTGAACAACATTTTTCACCACTTTATGGACCAAACAACAAACTGGTTAATCAAGGAAATAATCAACAGATTAATCAATAATGAAAAAAAAAATTACTTGGAGCCCTAGTGGTTATAAAATACCTGGAAAATAGCAGAATAAGTCTAGTTCTTGAGTGTGACTCTTAGCTAACCTCCATTATTTTTCACTTTCAGTAGCATTGATTTTCTAAATGAGGACAAAAAAACTTGATGCACAAACACACAAATTTAACTTAGTTTCACACGTAAACCAACTTAAATATATTGCTATTAGTAGTGTCACCTAAGTATTAACCATCATATTATTTTGTAGTGCAGTTCAGGCTGTAGCAGCGGTTTAGCAGATGCAACTAACAGCAACAATTGTGTGAATTAAACTGCAGACACTGGCTGACATATAGTGAGGCTGTTATGGCGTCACAAAAGTAATAATGTTGCTTTTAAAGGAGCACTGTGTTAGTGCTGCAACTAACAATTATTATTTTTTTAGTGTTTAACCTGCAAATTATTGTCTTGAGTAATCTTTTAGTATAAAAAGTCATAAAAATTCTAAAAAATGCTCATCCCAATTTCCCAGAGCCCAAAGTGCCAAATTCATTCTTCTTTCTAACCAACAGTTTGCTGACATAAACGACAAAGAAAACTGAAACGATTAATTGATCATCAAAATAGTTGGCAACTAATTTTCTTTCAACCAACTGATCGATTTGATTAACTGACTAATCGTTGCCGCTCTGCTCTGTCAGCTCTACTCCACTGTATCATAGTTTACATACAGTGGATGCTGGTTGAATGAGATGAATGAATGAGCGGTGACATTTAATGGCATCTAGCAGAGCAGGCTTTTCTCGTTTCCGCCTCTCCCTCTTGCCCTACTCAGGCCCACTGCTCAGCTCAGCTGGGTGGGCGGTCTGCAGCAGCAGCAGCAGCAGCAGCTGTCAAAAGGTGGGCCACAGACCTATCAGATCACTCTTACCCCTCCTCCAAGAGGGGCCTTCGAGCAAATCATACGCAGCTTTCTAGGGCACCACCATGCTCAACAAGCAGCACGCACACAGAAGCACGGAGATGCCACAGAAACGCCTCCTTTCAGTTCCTGTGTACAACAGGCAAAAGGCAAGCAGAGACACAGCGTGGAGACGAGGAAAACGAGCCCGCACGTGTTTTGATTGCAGCCTGACATGTTTGGCTCTGCTGGTGAGCGACAGGGACACGCTGCTAAATATGTAGGCTAATTGGATTCCATCTAAATGCAGTCGTATCTGACAACTTCTCCTGGAAGGCCCAACGTCTCTTGAATGCAGCCAAAACATACTTTCACCGGATCAATGGTTCGAGCTGCTGACTGTGGAGCCACCAGCAGGGGTGTCGCTGGAAATTTGGGCCCCCTGACAACAGCTCACCAACTGACAAAATAAATATCTGTAATGGTTGGCAGGTTCCAGGGCCAGAGTCCAGCTCTGAGTCCCCTGAGTCATCTGGCCCTCCCCCATTCACCCCGAACAGACCAACTGTAGGCTGCAAGCAGAGCCGGCCAATATGGAGGAAATTATTTATCACAAACAACATGCGGATGCTTGCCAGTATACAGCAGATACAAAGATAAATATACGTTAAATCACATCAAATGTAATGAAACAAGCGATGTTAATTGTGTTCTACGTCTCAGCGAAGCTGAAACAGCCAAACACGACTTCCAGCCTCTCGATCGTGAGAATGTTCTGCTTTTCTTTCTCTTATGTAACTGTATACAGTAAATCTTTGGGGTTTGGACTGTTGACAAGCAGCAAACAAGCAGCCTGAAGACGTCACCATGGACTCTTAGAACATTTCTGATGAGCATTTTTCAGTAATTTCTGACATTTTATAGACCAAACGAAAGATAGAATAATTAAAGAAACAGATCATTCTTAGTTGCAGCCCTGTACATAATAAAACCAAATTATATAACTCAAATTAGGTGGATATATTATAGTCAATATCATTTGAATTTATGGGGCTTGGCATTAATTATTCAGACAATAGAACTGGTTAGTATTGATTATCCTGACATTAAAATTTCATCATTTCATAATGGTTTGACACCATTAAAGGAGAGGCCTGAATTACTGCCCAGCAACACAGATAATTAAATTATGCATATCACTGCCTTTACAAGTGAGGCATAAAACTGGAATATGACAACTGTGGAAGTTGTTTTTTTTTTCCTAATGTGTCATTTTGATGATCAAAGAGATTCAGACCATGTCAGTTTCTATTGTACCTGCCAGCTGCTTTTTCATCCATCGATCTACCTCCATGTCACATGTGCTGATTTAAATCAAGTGAAATCGGTCGGGCCAATAATCTAAACACAAACTTGACAATTTTACTCTAAAATCACAAGACAGAGGAACAGATACGAGCAGATATCTGTTCTGATGGCCGATGCACGTTAAGTTTCACTGTAAAGGACAAAAGCAAAGGCCTTTGGTCTGTTTGTCTCCAGGAGGCGACTGCGAGCTGAGGCTGTTTTACAATCTGCTGCCATCCGATGCACGGACATGTGGCAAGAGCTGCTCCCACCATCCTGCTGCCCCACCCCCACCCCTGTTCCCATCTCCTGCCTGTAGCCCAGTCAAGTCAGGCGAGAGGGCATAAGGACATTCAGAGCCTCGGATCACATCATCTACATCAAAAGATCACTTTATCCCAGCGTATCCTTTTTAAAACTACTTATATTATTATTATTAGTGAGCAGCTGGATACTTAGTTTTGATATACAAGACAACAAAAGTCCTATTTATTTAAAACATGCATAAGTAAAATAAGATATTGATCAGCTGTCTGACTGATTTATCAAATTACTGCTGCTATAATTAACTCCTGTGAAAGGGAGTGCATCCATTCAACACTTATCATGATGTCCACTGTAGAATATCAGCCATTTTGACTTACAGCACACATTTAAAATAACTGTAGTTACACAGAAGAAACCACAAAGGTCCAATATTGTCACCCAACTGTATTATGATGCTGAACAAAGAGATTAAAAGCAGGTTTCTGTTGTTCATTGTACAAATGAAGGAAGTTGTTGTATAATTTAGAGCTGCACAATTAATCGAAATCACAATACGGCAAAGTGCAACATCCAAACCGCACAAGCCGCAATTTTTTTGAGAAAGGAAAGATGTGTAAGAAAACAGGATTATAATGAAGCACCGTGGTGCTGCAGAGATGCCCTGGCCTACAAATATTGTTCTCCAGACGTAAGAAAACATGTTTGTTTGGGACAGAAACCCAACAAGCATTACATAACATTGTGATGTGTGGCCCATCACAGCTAAAACGCTCTATATCAGTCTGTCTCTACATATATGTTGCCCGATATGTGCCTGTATTTGTTCCTTTTTCTTTTTCTTTTTTTTTGGTTACCGTGTCAGTGTCCTGATATCATTTTGGACAGTAACATTTTTTGTTAAACTATAAAATATCCTGCCTCCATTACAAATCTTTGACACTGTGTTGACCACTTTTGAGGGATCACTGCAAAAAACAGTTTATGTACATGTTCTATATTCTGTAAATTATATTCTGCATAAAGAATATCAGCCAATATATCAATATCAGAATTTTTTTAACTGCCTAACACTGGCATCATCATCATCGGCATCAAAAATCCAGTATCAGCCGAGATCTAATATCGTGCAGACCTAACGTAAGGGAAGTTATTGTATAATTTAACCATTTGTTCCAGGATATACGCGGATGCTGCAGGAGCCAAATCATAAAATATTCTCTCTGGTGATTTTGTTGCTGCTCCTTGCGTGTAGCAGGAACATTAGCAGTCTCAGTGGGCCTGTGTGTGATTTGCATGTAAAATAAGCCACAAAAAGACATCTGAGATCGTCTTACCTACAAACATTACTCCTTCTTTAGTCTTTTCAGCTGCAACCGCAACTCCTTCCTTGGTCTTCTCTGCGGCCACAGCCATCCCCTCTTTCGCTTTAGACAAACCCTTCATAAACACATCCATCTTGGCCGAGCTACTGTGGAGAGATGGAGCAAATACCTGCTGTCAGTCACCATCACTGCTGTCACTGTCAGTTTGATCTTATTGATATGCACAGATGACATGTAATATCTCACTGTATTAATAAGCAGCTGCAGTTATTACATTTCTAGGTGTTTCTACAGATTTCTATGGATATATGGGTGTATTATACAGTAAGATACGTTCTGGTAAAGGAAGGCGGCACCGCCTCCCGTGGTGGATCCTGACAGTTGCAGTCCAGCCATCAGGCTGTAGTAAAAACCCTCTGTTCACTCATGCATCCAACCCCCTTTTCACATCCTCGTCAATGCATGAAATATTCAAAGGCGAAAAGATTTCAATGAAATGGTTAATTGTGGTGGCGCTCATTAATTATTGCTCGCCTGTAATGCTACTCTCGGTGGCAGCAGGATGGCAGGACTGCGCACAGGCCTTTTTAAACGGACTGTACAGCATTTTATAGTAGAAGGTGGCATTTCTACAGCTACACAAGGCTGCTGCTGGGGGAAGGGAGGCACGATCCACACTATGATGTGTGCTCTCATCACGGCTTGAACGTAGAATCACGAGGATGTAATCTGAGTCTGTCCGATCACATTTGAATAAAACAGGCGAGGCTGCAGGCTCGCGGCTCGAATTATATTCCTGCATTTAGACACCACTCCTCCACGGTCCATCCTGGATGCTGCAGGTCAAGCCTTAAATTACGATGTCCACCATTTCTCACGTTTGCATCCGTGCTTGGCTGAATTTATCTGCCTTTGCATCACATTAAGGACACAAATTCATGATAATTTGTCACGGAATGCAATAACATTTAATATGAACGTGTGAATGATGAGGTTTAAGTTATTTTAAGCACGGTGCAAACCAGTGGCTTCCAATGACGACGCTCTCATGCATGCTCCTCAAATGGTGGTGACCTCTATATGCTTGAAAAATAGCAGTAATAAATGAATGTAATAGACAAAAACGGGTCCTTACCTATTTACAAATAGCCTTCAACTTGTCCCCTTATGATTGAGCCGCACAGTCGAGACAAACTATCGTCTAAACGGGATATATTTTCTAATGATCACTAGGTGGGCCTTCCTCGGGCTGATGATCTCCACCAACAGGGACGGCCCCCTTCACGGTGCGGCTGAGACTATCACGTCCCCCCCCTCCTCCCTCCTCCCTCCTCCCTCCTCCTCCACCCCTCCGCCCTCTCTCTCTCTCTCTCTCTCTCTCCACCATCACTGGCTCTCCATCCACTATTGATCAGCCCCAGATGTCAACTGGTACAGGAGAGAAAATGAGCTGAACAGAGCCAAACTACGTCATCTGGTGCCTTTTATATATTGCAACAATTAAACTTGGTGTTAATAAAGAAAAAACACATAATGTGGCTGTGATGTGATTATAGGAGAGGTGGAATGTAAAGTAGCAAACATTGTACAGTACATTTACTCAAGTGCTGTATTTAAGAAAAAAACAGATCAGTATCACGTTATAACATGAAAATTTTATTATAACTACAGATTTTTTCCCGTTATAATGACATACAAACTTATCATGTTATAACAAGAAACTTTTATGTTATTACATTACATATCTAATATTATAACGTGATAAGGTCTCTTTTTAACATCACATTCTAACAATGTAAGTTATCATGTTATAACATGACATGTTTAACATTATAACAATAACTTATTGCGTTATAACAAGATAAACACTTCTTTTTATTAGGATTTTTCAGCAAAATGACATGTAGTGGTATCAAACTGTGTGGAAAAAAGACATGGTTGTACAACAGTATGTCAGCAAACCATCTAAAGCCCGCCCCACCCACCCACTTCAGGTCCAAACCAGACTGGAACAGACACACACACATACACACAACACTACAGTTTTATAACAAAAAGTGTCTTGTAATATGTTATCACGTGTACCGTGAAACATTTTATGTTCTAATAATATAAGTTATCATGTTATAACAAGACACTTTTCTGGTTATAACCAAAGACGTGAAACATTTCCTATTATTACGTGATAACCTATATTGTTATATCTTTATGATGTCACATTATAACAATATATCACCTCGATTCTCAGACTGTAGTTCATGTACCACTGGTGGTACACAAGCTGCCTCCAGTGGTACACAGAGGAAAACATGGAATTGATTATTCAAAGAACATATAATACAATCAAAACACTACAAAACACTGAATGAAATAACATGAGCTCACTTAAAGGCAATTTAAAATAAGTTTTGTATTTTTGTGTCTTTGTTACAGTATCAGCCACTAACCCACGAGTATGCAAAGTATCTCGGGGTAAACACAGGTGTTACCAGTGATACTCATTAAGATCCTGTTTCATTTGGTGTAACGGAGCCTTTCCAGTGAGACAACATGCACAATAGCAGAACCCTGACTTGACCCGAATGTTTATTCGTCTATTTCATGTCAAAATGTCTGCAGTGAAAAAGTGTGTCTTCGTTCCACAAAGACAAACTACAACATTAAAATGCTCCATAAACAATTACTTCTACTACTGTACTTTTACTTAAATTACATTAAAATCCAGGACTTTCTTATTATGGAGCATTTTTAGAGCATCTCTTGTTTTACTTAAGTAAAGGACTTTAGCACCTTTTCTGCCACTGATATTAACACTATAGAAACACAACTGAGTACAATAAAATGGACTCTTTCAGTCAAGCAGTCTTGGTGCAGTAATTATCCCTCAATTGTAAAGATTTAATGACTGAAATCATGCTAGAACTAACTTTTTGTTTAGCCTACTTTTCAAGCTTGACTGATAGGTTCTTCTCGTGACTCCATTTTGGATTCAACTTTGCGACTGCCCCTTCATATAATACTGAAAACAGGCTACCACTTTTTAATTGGCTGTCATTAAGATATGTTACCACCATCCCATAAAAGTGTAATGTCGTTTAGTTTATTTTTTTAACTGCCCCAATTAGCCAATTAGCTCATTAACTGTTGGCGGAAGACGTTTAAAACCAATTATCTCAATCCTGTGTGGTGTGTGCCAGTTCTGACATGCGCAGAGCTGAATACAGGAGGGTGATACCATTTTGTGTAAGAGACGGGGGTGTCTTGATTCAGCATTAAGGCTGTGCTGTATATTGATTTTGTTTGAGACCAGCTCGGGATGCTCATTGATGCTCTTCAGACAAAAACACGTACACGATGTAATCATTTTAATTACCTTAAATAACTCATCAATACTCTTTAATGTTTCTTTATTTATACACAATAAGAACAAGTCTTTAAAAAGTCACCAGGTGATGTCTGCTTTGCGTATTTAATTGAAATGCAACGCTACGCGGTCACGAGCGCCCGAGTTCATCGTGTTACGACTGCAGCGAACGTGCCTCAGCCAATCAGAGGAGAGGATGACCTCAGATCGAATCACGACGTCCCCCGGTCAGAATATCGAACATTCCCGCAGGTCATGCTGCAAACACTAATACACTTTAAAACGGCGCTAATGCCGCTGGCGCTGGATGCTGCACGTTCAAGACGTTTGACATCGAGCTGATTTACTGCCCCGGTGAAAGGTTAGCTACCAACCCCTCCTTCTTCTTAACCCCCCCACACCCGTCTGACGTAAGTGCAGTGACGTCATCCACGTTGTAGTGGGCGAATGATTGCGAAATCCCCCAACTCCCCACGCCCCCCGTCACCCCTCCAGTTTGAGGAAACCCCAGACAGAGCTACATCTCCCCGAGTTGTCCTGCCTGTCCTGTCTCATCAGGTCTCGGTGAGAATGAGCAGGCTGTGGATCTGGGTTATCCATCATGTGTCACGTCCTGCAGGGAGGTATGACCACCACACTGTCCTATAAAGAAGAAAAAAAATGCAGCAAACTATAACATTAACATATGTGTTAGCTGCGTCGGGAGAGGAAATAAAATATGTTCCTCCCTGTGGGTTTGTAGGTTTGTGGGGCAACATTAGTGTAAACAATCATCTTGACCTTATTTATTCAGTCACTTACTGCACACTGATTACTAAGCTATCACAAATTCATCTCATCTCTGCTTTGAACAGTAAGTATGACTGACCTAAGAGTAACATTATTTTGTGCAATAATAATTCAACTGCCATCACACTGTTATACACCGGCACCAGTACTGCATCATCTCATTTTACAACCTTGTTGTAAATGTTAAGTAAAATCTCCTTGTATCCTTGTTTATTATCTCTGTTTTTTTTCTCTTTATGTTTTTCTTCTATATCATAGTATAATACACATATTTTAACATGATGTACGCAGCTAAAAAGTACATAATATGAGTTTTACTGCAATGTACAGCACAGTGCTGTTAAGCTTCCCTTTTCATTTCTATTAAAAAGTCTTATCTAACTTATCTCCCACTGATTTTGACATGACTGTACAAGACATGTTACACAAGGTCGGTAATATGCAGCCATTTTGTGATGATGTGTAACTTAAATGTAGCTCAATGTAAACTTATTAAACAATACTGATCTGTTCTTCAGTGTCAAGCTGAAATTTTCAAACTCGTGCTCCCAAAACAAAGTTGTTGTTTTTTTTGACAGTCACCTCTGCAAATGAATACAATTACTGTTAAGCAGATTAAAGAGCAGTGTTCAACTTATCCTGAATCTTTATTTTAGATTTAGAATGTACATTTTTTATCTAATACAATACATTTTAATCTAACGTAATTTTACATAACATCAACATTTATTTTTGTCCTGCAGCTCCCTTTGCTCTTCATAGCAAAGAATTTGGGAACCTCTACTCTATATATTTCTATTCTTGGCTGGAGCAACTGTATCAAAATGCCCCTCCCCTGATCAATAAATGTCTGATTGTGAGGTAAAAGCTTCATCCTCCAGAGTCCCAGTCAGGAGCTGTCCAGGGTCCTGAACCGAGCTGTGTCTCTGTCCATGGTGCTGATCTGCTCCAGCCAACATTACGCAGCCCCTCAGGAGAGGACGTAACACAAATGAGATCACCAAAGTCTCCCATCAACACACAGCAAGAAAACCCTACACACAGTTCATCCAGTTTTAGTTGCTTTAGTCAGTTTACATTTTTAAAAGCTGCTTTCAGGCCACAGGTGCAGTAGATGAATTCAGTATCTTGGTTTCCTCACTGACCGAGTGCACTTGTGAGGCACATCTGCCCTCTTGTGGTGCTTTGTGGTAACAGCATGCTAATCATTTTGCATTTGCAGCATCCTCCACTGAAACTGCATGAAAACAGTAAATGCAAGACCTGTTTATGAGACCGCATCATTATGTTCTGATAGTAACAGAGACACTTTTTAAATATTTGATAGCAAACATGTAGTACTTCCATCTTAGCATCTTTTGTTGAAAGAAATCAATCTCATTAATTAGAACAACATTACAACATTATTTTCAAATAAATTCAATTCAGGTAAGTTCCTGGTCAAAAAGAGTGTGAATGTATCCTGCATTTTCATATGAAGCACATTGAGTTTACTTCCAATGAAACGTGCTATATATGGTATTTTAGTCTCGTTCATGGGCCACATACAGCCCAATTTGATGTCAAGTGGGCTGGACTAGTTAAATCATAATAACCTATAAATAACAACACCGCTCAAAACAACAAGAAACAAAGGTAAACATGGACAACGCCGAAGAGAAGTGGGAACAAACCACAAACATTTTTCATTAATGAAGCCTCTACAACCATCCTATATTAATTCCATCAGAAATAGAGAGAAAAGGAGATAAATATTTGTATACAATAATATATATAGCCGTAATTACCTGGAAGTGGATGAACTTTAAATCACCATCTATTAATTCAGTGAAACTATCAGTTGAAGAGATTCCAGAAATGGAAAAAATCACTTACAGGTTGAGAAACAGAGGAGATGAATTCACAAGAAATTGGAGTGAATGGGTCACGGAAATAGATGGAGTGAAATAGTAAAAATTATTATTATTATTATTTCAAAAAACAAAAAACAAAGAGTACAGAGGGACCACACCCTCTTTCTTTATATCCTTGTTTTCCCTCTTTTCTTTCTTTATCTTCATTTCATGTCATTCTGTCTGTAGTAAAACTGTGTAAAGGTGGCAGAAAACTTGTAATGAGCAAACCTGCAATAAAGTAATAAGTAAATAATAATTAAAAATTAGCATTATTAACAAAACAGATGATGAACAGCCTGAGATGTCTTAAGAAAAGTGAATGCCGTTTCAAAAACGTCTAAATTTTTCCACATTCAGTCAGTCTGCTGTCATTACATGTGCGTTACAGTATTCACATCACAGTGGATCAAAACAATCAGAAAACAGTATTTTTGATCTGACTTCCTAATGATTTAAACAACTTGTCGAGATCTTGAAATTCCACACTGCTGTGTAATAATACTGCATCACTGTCAACAC
>JAJHUR010107365.1:11377-21729 GCA_027495735.1 Lutjanus campechanus
TTTTTACCAGTGTTGAAAAAGTTTTGAGGGGCAATTCAGGAGAAAGCCACAAACATTTTTCATTAATGAAGCCCCTACAACCATCCTATATTAATTCCATCAGAAATAGAGAGAAAAGGAGATAAATATTTGTATACAATAATATATATAGCCGTTATTACCTGGAAGTGGATGAACTTTAAATCACCATCTATTAATTCAGTGAAACTATCAGTTGAAGAGATTCCAGAAATGGAAAAAATCACTTACAGGTTGAGAAACAGAGGAGATGAATTCACAAGAAATTGGAGTGAATGGGTCACGGAAATAGATGGAGTGAAATAGTAAAAATTATTATTATTATTATTTCAAAAAACAAAAAACAAAGAGTACAGAGGGACCACACCCTCTTTCTTTATATCCTTGTTTTCCCTCTTTTCTTTCTTTATCTTCATTTCATGTCATTCTGTCTGTAGTAAAACTGTGTAAAGGTGGCAGAAAACTTGTAATGAGCAAACCTGCAATAAAGTAATAATAATAATTAAAAATTAGCATTATTAACAAAACAGATGATGAACAGCCTGAGATGTCTTAAGAAAAGTGAGTGCCGTTTCAAAAACGTCTAAGTTTTTCCACATTCAGTCAGTCTGCTGTCATTACATGTGCGTTACAGTATTCACATCACAGTGGATCAAAACAATCAGAAAACAGTATTTTGGATCTGACTTCCTAATGATTTAAACAACTTGTCGAGATCTTGAAATTCCACACTGCTGTGTAATAATACTGCATCACTGTCAACACCAACTGAAGTGGAAGCTAATGAAGACGAAGATGTTTTCTCCTGCCTGACAAACCATTTACAAATCAAAAACATTTTGGCAGCGCCTTTGTGAGATGATTCCACCAGTATTTCTTTAAGATATACATCTTAGATTACTTTTGCACTGAAGCGGCCGATTGACCACATTTTGCACACTGTTCAATATCTTAAAAAATACGAACACAATAAATTTTCATTGTTCTTGCAGAGAACTGATCATCAGGTTCAAAGAATAATCAGTGTTTTTGTAACATCCCTGAAGTATGTCACCATTTCAGTTGCACTCTTGATACAGATTATTACAGTCTGCATCTGTTGTAAATATTCTAAATGTAATTCTGCACCTTATTTTTTACTATTTTACTATTTATATTACATTATATTTTATGACTAGGACATACTGCTGCTACAAGGAGATGTTGCCAAACAGAATTTCATTGTGCCCCCTTGCAATGACAATAAAGCTTCTTAAATCTTAAATCTTAGTTGTCCCTCATACTACCACATGTACTTGTTTTGCTCAAGACAAGCTGGCATGTTTGTAGAGCTGAGAGGGTGGAAAAATATTCATAGCACAGTTGTAATTTATAATTTTTGAAAACATTACATAATGTCATCCTCTGAATTATAATACTTCAGATACTGTGATAAAATGAAAGCTGGTTATGTCATGCTGGATAAGTACATAATCACTGTAAAGAAAAGAAAAGAAAGCAGAGAAGAAGAGATGAAATGGAAAAAAAGAGGAAAAACATTCTTTCAGCTAAAAACAAAACTAGGCTAGCCTACTTTATGTGGCACTCTTTCACAATCACGGGACGCAGCTGAGCTTCGGCCACAGCAAGCAGGAGGTCTGCAGATTCACTGAGCAGTAGGATACTCTCCTCAAAGCAAAGTACTTCTTGTTTAGCCAAAGAAATTTGCTAGATTTGTCGCCAGTCTCATATCTGAAGTCCCTGAAGGGGTCTGACAAGTTTCCAAATCTAGTGACACACTTGTAAAAGTAGGGAGGATTTCCAGTCACCCCCTTTGGGCTGTGCGTACTCCTGATAACAATTTGCGTAAGCCTGTCAGTTAGTCACTCTGCTCCTCTCCTCTCTGCTTTAAAAATGACTCAACGAGTCAATTTACCAGGTTCAATACACTTAATAGGTATTAGCTTCAGCCAACAACTGTTATGTCACACTGACATAGGATTGGTTTCCAGTTACAATGATTCTCTCAAGGCGGATTTTCACATTTACTTTAATATATCACACACGCCCTCATCAGTGCAGCCTTTGTTTGATATGAGCGACCACATTCAGACCACTATTAGTAACAGATTTCACATCTGTGGTCGAAGTGACTAATGACTGTAGGAGTACGTGTTGAAATGGATACTATCATCTAAGACCCATGACTCAGCTAACGGGCTTTTCACACTGCACTTAGCCCAGGGGCCTCATTTATAATACAGACTTAGGATCAATTTGTAGTATGAATTATGTAAAACAAAAAACACATATAAGTGGTTATTTATAGGACCTAACTTTGACGTGGAAATGATTTTATCTCTAAGCAAAGACAAGACTTTTTCGTTATGTAGTGGTATTGCAGTTTGGGACACATATGTGCCTGTGGAGATCTTTGTATTAGCTTTACGTGATAGGAATGATCAGTTAGAGGTGTGAGGAATTAATTGTGATGCACTGCTTTATTTGTCAAGCTACTATTCAGCCCATGGACTCTTTTTGGGCTGTGGGTATTCCTGACCCAACCCTCATTTGTGCTGCATTACATAAGTGGAAATCATTGATCGTAAAGGAGGCGCCATCAATTTTAAGTTAAATTTGAGATTTATAGATCACAGGTGCTTAAGCAGTGTTTTTTATGCTCAGTATCTTTTATGGATCAAACATAAGCACACTGTAGGAAATCATCTTAAGACTAAGGTCAAGTGTAAGAACGTTTTTATAAATGAGGACCAAGGACAAAAAGCATTATTAGAGCCTTCTTAACCCCAGGCTAAGGGAGCTGTTAGCCCCAGGCTAAAGCTGCCTCCACATGATAAGAAATTTACTCTTGGCTCACTGCAAAGTAGGGTGCAAAAAAAGAGCCAAGCTAACTTTAGCATTGGATTTAGCTAAGTTTGGAAATGATTTGCCTGTTCACAAATCTGGCAGCCTCGTCTGTCTGACTGCTGACATTTTGCCATGCATTATGTTTACTGGCGAAACTGTGGTGTGTTTGCAATGCTGTGTCATAGAGTTTAAGGAACTGTGAAACACCCTCCCCTCCCCTACTTGCATGTGTTGCCTCTGGCTACACTGTCACACACAGCTGTTATCTAATTGGTTGCACTTTGAAAGGTCAGTGACAACCAAGGTCATATAGTTTGAACTATGAGCACAGCACTGGGTGGGGATTTCGGTTAGTGCTCCACACTAAGAGTAGTGCAGTCCATCCAGTTGGCCAGTCTCCCAGTAGTAAAACAATGGTACAGCCAGCGCAGAGCGACTTTACCACTGATCATGTGTGGGCATTCTCAGAGAACTTTCCTACTGACACAATCCTGGAACGTTCCAAAGTGGTTTAGCTCTGAGCTTCACCCGAATATCAACTAAACACAGGGCTAAGAAGGGTTAGTGCGAAACAAGACTGTGAATCGCACAGCCCTGGGCTTAGCTTAACCCCGAGTGAACAACGTGTGTGAAAAGGGGCTAAATTACCCCAGGATTAACTCTTGGCTGCGGATAGCCCTGCGCAGCGTCAAAAGCCCCACATACAAGATACAGATGAGAAAAGACACAAGTCTCCACCCACAGATATAGAAAACAGTATTTGTGTATTGGTAACGATTATAAAAGATTATAAAGACAACATGCGTCTCTTTCCCTGTTGGTTCCAATTATTGCAAGTTTAGAACTGAACCCAAGTAATATGGCTGCCATATGGTTCCATCTTGGATTGGCAAGTAGCAATGACATGTCACATCTAGTGTTATATATATATATATATGTATATATATATATATATTGAAGTAAGGTAGGATTGTGGAGAGTTAACTCGATGCATGCTGGGAATACTGAACAAAAGCATTTGACAAATTAATGCAATGTCATGTAAAGATTAGTAATAAGCTGACAAACGCTTCGAATGTAGTCATGAGTTATAGTGTTGTGATGGAAATAAACTGATTAAAGGTCTACATGATCACACAGTCGTGTTAGTTATATCAACAGATTTTTCATTATTAACCCGAACTTATAATCATTATAATCATTGGTTCACATGTTGTAAATAAAATAAGTTGAATGCTAAAACCACATTAAATTAGTTCTGACACAACTTTTAAACTGACAAACTTTCATCAAGATCAGTTCATTTCATTACATTAATTATCTGAATTTCACATTTCATTCAGTTCATTCATTTCATTTTAGGGCCCTTTAAAGATCATTTTATAGATAATAAACCACAACATAGCCATAAGCAATTAAACTTAGTTTTAATGGTTAAAGTTTCTGCAGTTTTTTAAAAAAGTTCAGGTTTATGGGAATAATTCCAGTAAACACATCACAGTTGGACTTGGTCCTGATTGGCTCCCTACTGTGAAAAATTCCTAAAACCCTTCCAGTTAACAACGTTTTAATGAACAGCACCTTGTGAAGCCTCCTCTCAGCAGGTTTGCCTTATTTAAATTCGAGAAGTTCGCTGTTTGCTATACGAGGGTCCGGCGTTGAGCCTCGGAGGGCTTGGTTTTCTGATCCATTTAACAAACACCCTTTTACTACACTACATTAACTCGCATAGCTCTTTTAAGAAAACAACAAGTCACGAGTGGTGGTGCATCTGAAATCAAAATCCCGAAAATTGAATAACATCTGCTTCTTAACCTCTAATTTTGGCAGGAGATAATGCTCAGTGGTGCACAGCAGAGGAGCGTGGTTGCACAGGTTGGAGCCCAGTTGTTAAAGTGCGAATGAATAGCGGGGAATATCTGAAGCAGACTGTGCAAGCTGCACAGACCCAGCAGGCCAAAAATAAAGGTGATTCACCACGTGTTATATTCTGGGAAATAAATTGTGAAATAAAATGTTCCAAAACCGCCAGCGCAGTCGGATTTCTCAGCCTCAAGTCGGCGGTGGGCCTTTCAGCCCCCAGTGAACCCAGCCTTTATCTATCACGGCTTCTTTACGAGCCGAGCTCCTGCACGATGCTTTTCCTTTTACAGATCCATTGAGTGGAGTCAGTCAGTCACGGCGAGCATTATATAATTCCAATCAATCTGAGTTATAAAATCTTGACATAGGCCGAGGCCGCGCTACAGCTGAAATTTACAGCTGTTTAGATTGCAAGTCATTTCCCCATGGCGTGTGCGTACACACTGCGTCTGCCTCCTGGAGTCGAGTGGAAATAAAACCCTGTCTGAGAGGGGAAATCTGAGTTTTACTCCCTCTTTGACGTGATCATGAGTGATTGGGTACATTTACCGCATCTGATTGCATTAATATTCTTTAGTCTGCTGTAAACTGTAAGACAAAAAGCAGAGGGAGTGCTCACTGCAGGAGAAGAAAACATTCTTGACGTTTTTAAGAATGATGAATAAAAACCAGCAAAGTGAAGTCCACCTGAACGCCGCTAGGTGGCAGCAGAGACTGTTTATCCTCTCCGAGGGGTGTGATTACTATTCACAGCACTAACCAGGGTACATATCAACCCAAGACATACATGAATCGATTCAGTTTAATGTATACCCACGGCTGCAGAGAATGAAATATTTACTTGTGTATGACACTCCTCTGGAGCCCGGCTGTTGCCATTATTAGACGTGGCAGGATGCTGCCTCTGCCATCACCTTGAGCAGTGTCTGTGTCTCTGTGATGATGTGCGACCGGCAAGTTTAGCATCGACATCCCAAAATGGCTCAAGATGAACTCACATTTGAGCTGGTAAAGCAACATTTGTGCGTCCTCTCTCACACATGCTTGGTGCCTGGTCTCACTGTGGACGCTGTGATGTGCAGCTGCAGATGATCTGTGCTCTATCTGTGCTTTGTTTATTACACACGTCTGTATTTCTCACAAAGAACGTCGCTGTGAGTGACCCCTCCACATCTCTGAAGAATACACCCACGCTTTTGATAATGTGTGCTAATTTATGTAACATTTGTTGTTAACATATTTGTTTTAGCAATCCTTTATCCACTGTATACATTATACACACTGTGGGCACGTCTATAGTCTGCTGATGGAACTATCCTTTGGGTATAATAACGGATATACTCAAATTAAAGGCATTATGCTAATTGTACATACAAAGTGCTCAGAGCTATTCTCCATCTTCTTTATGCATGCAGGCTTAATTCAATGAATCTGTGTGAGAGCACTTTCACCAATGGTTCAACTCCATATACAGCACCTGAACGTACGCCAAGCTATACAGATTAACAGCGTGACATACTGGAAGCAATATTACAATTATGTCATAGCAATTTGTTAAACTGTCTCAAGGCTTGACTGGATGGATAACTTATGATTTGTGTGTGGCTGCATGTTTGTCTGCAAGTTCGCTCCTTACAGGAAAAGGTTGCCCGTTTCTCTTCTATTTGTCAAGTTTTGGCAGTTATATAAACCCATCCCAGCTGGCTGGTTGCCTGCACAATTGCCTGCTATTAATGTTGATGCATAATTGCATTACATAATGTGTTGTGCTGTCTTTTAGAGGAGTCAAACAGCTGTGGCTATTGGCTGTCTGTGACTGTGCAGCAGAGTCAAGCACTCTCCTCTACTAGCAAGCTGCCAGACAACAGCCTAATCATAAATGGGAGCTGTCACAGGTCATTGTCAATTTTAAGCCATATCAATGAGGCTTTTGTAACTGCTACAGCACTTCGATGAATTTTGTCAATGAATTATAAGATTTTAAGTCCGGGGAGATTTGATCCATTTATATTCTTTTATCAGACGGCTGCTAATTTAAACACAGCAGCTGTACAATGTCATCAGTGACAGACAGAGAAATCAATCTCTGTTATAGAGAGAGGGAGAGCATGTGTGTGTGTGTGTGTGTGTGTCTGTGTGTGTCTGTGTGAGGATGAAGGAGAGTCGAGAGCATTTGCTGGTTGGTTCCCCCAGCAGATGGTAGTGCAGCATCGTGGAGGAGCATCTTTCAGAGCGGGGATGAAAATGGTGCAGGAGACGAGATGTCTGAAAATGAACGCTGCAGATTCTGAGGTACGAACCTTAATGGGATAATAGGGTAATATCTTACCTACACCATCATTGTGCAAGGCAGCATGTTTAAAAAAGGAAGAAGAAGACAGAATCAGGAATGGCAGCAGTATATCTTTCAACATCTCCCATATGGTGTACCCAGGGGGACGATTAAAAGTAGAGCACATTGATAGCCGGGGTGCAATGAATGTATGTGCATGTGGCTGCAGTTTTGAATCCAGTCACTTTCGAAAATGAACCCAGGATTGAGTGCAATCGCAATATTCAAACTGCAGATTAAATACTTGATAGGGCAGGGGCTCAGAGAAAATAAGGAGCAGAGCAAATATCAAGTGTGCTTACATGTAATGAGTCAAATGTGTTTACAAGGGCTTCATTTGCATCATAAAGAGCATATTTTACAGTAGTGGTGGCAAAAGTACAAACAATCTTTACTCAAGTAGAAGTACAGCTAAAAACAGACCGATTCAACTTCTTTACTCAAGTAGAAGTAAAAAAGTACAGCCTCTGAAATGTACTTAAAGCATGAAAGTGAAAAACAGCCTCTGAAGGACATTTTTACCGGCTGTTTCTGTGCAAAGCTAACTGAACCTTAACTTTCCGCTGCGGTCACGTCTTCCTCCCAGTCTGTTTCATCTTGTTACGTCTTTTACGTCTCGCTACATCATTTTACGAAGTTTTTGTCTTGTTACGTCTTTTCCTTTTGATACATTGTTTTCGTCTTATGTCTTATAGGTTATTTTTGTCTTGTTACATCATTTATGTCTTTTTGTTTTTCACATAGTTTTCATCTTGTTACGTTTGTTGTGCGTGATATGCACTGATGGATACACCAAGGCATTGTCTTTTCTGTGTGTCTATGTCTTATTGTCCCATCCATTTAGATTGAATTGGACTTGATGCTAGGAAGACGGTATGCAATTTTGCTAAATAAAAATAATCAATAATAATAATGCATTAACTGAAGTAATGCGCCTGCTTTAAAAATGTAAGGAGTAGAAATTACAGATATTTGTGTTGAAATGTAGAAAATAAATACTTACGTAATATACTGTTACCTGAAAACTCTACTTAGGGTACATAAAGTATTTAGTCAGTAATTAGTTACTTTCCACCTCTGTTTTACTCTAGGAGTTGTGATTTGCTGTGCACAGTGCTGGCATGTGATATCAGGTATTCCCATGTCAAATATAAAGCTCTGCCTGCCTGTTACAGGGCTGAAACACTTCGCTATTTCAGATTTGGTCTTTTCAAATTTGCGATGCAGTAAAGTGCACGCTGAGGCGAGATCAAAACTGGCTGATTCATCTGAGTTTCCAATTGCCTCTGCCCCTAAACACAAAGTCAAGTATTGTTTCTGTGTCATACTGCATGCCGTTTGGGAAATATCTTGGCTCTCTTTTAGCTTTATATTGGATGGTCGCAGATTGATTCACACTCTCAAAAGTGCTCGGAGAGAGTGTGGTGAAGGAAGTTTGTCACACAGTAGCGAAAGCACAGAATAGGCTCAGAACAGCAAGTGGCCGTGTATAACAATGCAGCGTTTTGTGCGCTGAACAAAATAGAAATAGATGGCAGGATGTCATGCTCCGGTGATGGAGGTTCTGGGCCACATTTATTAACAAGAACAGAGGAGTTTTTAAGGTGAAACACATCCTGCCATATATGTTCTGACAAAAAATGTCAGCTCCGGAGACATCAGCCACAAGTTCTAAGGCAGAACTGTAGCCTTTGAAGTCGTGCAAAATGGCTCTCATCAGATGAGAGCTCTGCAGACTGAGACATCCAGCATATAAAAAATGCTGTGATTGGAAACCTGGTAAGCTAATGAGTTTGCACTTCTATCTTCTCAATTTGTACAGGCTTTTGTGCCAAGGCCTTTGAGGCTTTTCTGTGCCAAGTCTTGTAATAGTGTTCTCATTGTTCGCCTGAGAATCTGACACTTTTTTATGAAACTTAGGGGGAATCCATCTCCAAACTTTTTCACATGGGAAAGACAAGGAGGCCGGGAAAATCACTGTGAATTATGGATATTGCTGCAGTGAAATTAGGATGACAAAGAAATGGCAGGAAAAAAGAGAACCCTGTCTTAAAAGGCTCCAAAGGGTGGATATTTCACAACTGCATCTGAGCTGCAATGCGGCGTAACAAGTCATAAGTAGTTCTTGTTAAAGACTTATGAAACCATATTTCTCATTCCTCCTTCCCCCTCAGCCTGAGAGACTGAACTCCTGCAATCTTATGGGCAATAACCATCTGTAACTATTAGCTATTGGCTCCTCAAATAATGTGTATATTAGAATCTCATTTTTCCTGTCAGAGTTGTTGCTGTAGAAGTGAAATTATTTAAGGCTGGTTGTGTGGTCGACATCTCCCTCTCCCTCTGTCTCCCTCTTTCTATTTTGGTTTGTCTCTGTCTCAGCAAACCACATAACTATCTGATAAATGAGCTACAAATGAGAAAGAGGTTTTTACACTTGGGAGTTGTTCAAATTATTGGGAGGGCAGTGACCACACTGCTTATTTGAGCTTAAGATGCAGGCTGTTGAGATTCGCTGGGAGCGAATCTAGAGGCTGGTCGAGTCTTCAGGCATGTCCAATCCTATCCATTCAACCATTAATGCCTGAGAGTAGACCAGAGGAAACATTACAGCCCTCAGATCAACTCTGAAGCAGAGTGGCCAGGGTCCCTCTACTCTCCACGAACTCACCGCCTCCTTTGCCCAGGCTTGGTAAAAATTCAATAATTCTTACACATGACAAGACAGCACAGAACATTCTCCATATCCTCCTCCTCACTATTTTAAACTACTGTACACTCAGCACTTTTTTAATTATAGCTACTATCTATGTAATAATCAGCTGTCTGGGGATCATATGGCAATGAACAGACTGCAGTATCGTATTAGGCACCTTGTTATTTATGTGAATTCATTAATATTCTGTAACACTTTCTAATAACCATCACTGATAGATGGTTAAATGATAGTTAATTAAACTTAATACTTATTTTACTGTAAACAAACAATGAAACCATAATTATCTTAATGATTATCAAGAATCATTAGTTTGTGTAATATGAGAGAATTAATTTAGAAATTATATATTGTATCACAGCTGATAGAAGACAATCATAATTACATTCTTACGTTCTGCTGCCAGGGGTCTGTCACATTAAAACACAAAAACATAGTTTTATCACGTCATAATGTAGTGTGGGATCATGGGAGTTTGTTCAACATGACTTCTGACCTGAGTCATGTCACATAGATTTTCATCAGCTATGGTGGTTGTTTATGGACAGAGTAATATTAAAGATTTATTCATGTTAC
>JAJHUR010107366.1:0-29186 GCA_027495735.1 Lutjanus campechanus
TTCACAACTAACTAAATCCTCAAGTATCAGCGGCAGAGGGTTCAATTTCTCCTATAATTGCATGAAAAACGGTAGCTGCTTTTAGTCGTTGTTTACAGTGAAGTCGCCAAAATTGCATTTCAAAGTACTTCAAAATTGTTTGATTAAATTTCAAAGCTTCAGTAACAAATCTGGCAAGTTACAGCCAAAGATAAATATAAAATCGTCATGTTATGTGACACTGTATCTCATTGTTTCACTCTGTTTACTAGGGTGAAATTTCATATTGCCGGTTGTCTTAGTTCCCTTGTTTCTGCAGACTGTTTTACAATGATCACTGCGGTATTGATGCATAAAAAAGGACAATGTCAGAGCAGTTTTCACAGGAAACGTGTACACTAGTTACACATGTACAAAGGCGAGCTGAGGTATGGAGCGTGTTCGTTCGCCAATTACCGTCTTGAGTGTTTGCGAGATGAGAAAGCATGCATGCATGTGATTGCATGTCCGATCCATTTCAGAGACCTAATTAACCACTGATCGATCCAACAGGAGCCTGACACACCTACAGGGCCGGCACAAACTGCACAGGGAGGAGGGGTGTCGAGGGCATTGACGAGGGTGCATGCATTACACCACTTAAAAGGTACTCGTGGCATGTGAGGCAGCCTGTAGTCACCACACTGTATGAGCCAAATGATTGTTGCATTCCAGAGAGGTAATGCAACAAAAGCGCTGATTGGACAAACAACTCACTATCTCTGTGAGGAGATAGAAGAGAAGAATTTGAGGTAGTATGTGATGATGATGTTTATGGATGCTGCAAATAAAATCCACCAACAGCTGAGAGCAAAATGCAGCTAAACCGTGTTCCTGACTATGTTACTTTTCTGGGCTCAGATGAGGGTACATGACAAAGGTGACCAACAGTAGAGATGTGACGAGATGTCACATGAAAGCGATACTATAGTTGAAATTCTGAAAATGTGACAGTACGTGTTTTTCTACAGTATCATAGGCACTGGGAGTGCAATTCTCCTACACCTGATAGGCACAGCAAGGGTTCTAGTCAACTTGTCAAAAAGAAAAACAGTAACATCGCTTCCTAACTGGAAAAATGCAAACAAATGAGTGAGCGAACATCAGATTGTTTTTTGTTTTTCCAAATGAGGATGTCCTTCTCTGCACTGTGCACCAGCGAACAGGTTATGTAACATGAACGCTTGCCCTGGCTCTATTTTTTGAAAAGTTTTACACACTTGCTTAATCTACAACCAATTTTCTTTGGTCAAACTCAATGCTGACATCTTTGATGTTTCTGTTTCCCCTCGGCAGAGACAGCAAGAGACTAATTAATGAGACAGAGAAGTGGCACCTTTCATATGATCCACAGAACACTTTCTATGAGAAAATCCACAAAAAGGTGAGGTTTTGGACGGAAAACAGGGAGCTGCTGGGAGTTACATGTAAAACTGTCCCCAACCTATATAGAAACAAGACTGACTTAAGAAAATAACCTTAGTTATGAATATTTAACTTAGACACTAAACGTACTCCACTGCAGAGGGAGAAATCACAAGTGGTGCCGACGCAACATCGCTCTGGACAATTTTTCGTGCTCCATCCACTCGAGTTTGCTCGCTCGCTGTATGTAGCGCTTGAGGTGGATCATCAGAGATTAATAATAAAAAACTGTATGCAAAAGGTGCCTTTGAACCTTTCAGATGAAAGGAGGAAACACATCCAACTTAGTGTGAGTTAAATGAGTTTTAGTTCACGTTAACTTGGCTTCAACAACATATCCATAATGTGTTATCCTTCTTAATCTTATCATGAAATACATATTACCATTATTTTTGTTTGAGACAGCTGCATTGTTGTGAAGCCATGAGTTTGCTGCTGTCCTGGATCCTTACAGTGCAGGCTGTCATTAAAACATAACAGTGTTTTGTCACCATGTCAGAAAACTGAGTACTATTTCAAAGTAAGTCATATAACTAAGCCAAGACCGTCCAATTTTGTTTTTTTGCTATAGTAGTGTTTGGTGGTCAGTTTATAATTAAGCCAAGACTGTCCAATAATGCTGAATTTTAGCACTGGGTGTGGGTTACCAAGACGCTCCAGTGGAGCACGAGTGCCCAGCCTCACTAAGAAAAGAAGCGTTTTGTCAACTGAACCGTTGGAGGGCTTTTAATTTGAAACAGATACAGGAAGTGTAGAGCGGTCCGGGTGCAGTCAAAACAAGGTTTCGTACCTCTGCTACTTCTGACAAACCATAGCTGGCTAACTACCTCGCAAGCAGGAAGAGTGACATGATGTTTATCAGGGACTTTATTAATTTAACTTTCCAGCAACATAAACTAGTTAGCAACTTAGTGTGAAGACACAGCTTGCACAAGAGTGTACCGATGCAGTTCTTGTTTTCAGGGCTTGTCAGAAATGATTTCATTAGCATGTTTTCTTGAAAGCATCAAGCATACGACTCGATAAGTGAGACTTGAGTTATGCTGCATGATTTGTGTAAGAGTTTTTAAATGCATGTTTTGCTATTTTAAAAACAGGACCACCATCAACTTCAACATGTCTGCCATGTTTAAGGTTCATTCTATGTTCATGTGGAGGCAACACGGTGAATAACTGATACACAAATCATGTTGGGGGTGAAGTGCTGCTATTGGTTAGTTAGCATGTGACAATGACACCAACTCAGCTGAGAAGTAGCTCAAGTTCTCGTCATCTAGAAAACATTTATCTCATATTTTTTACAGAATATCATCCAATAACAATTGGCGTCAAATCCCTAATTCAAAGTTGTGCAGCAGAAATCACTTTTCACTCCGCTGCCTTCACACATGGACAACATGCTTCCCCGACAGTGATTTGCATCAGTCTTAGTAAATATCCCCTCAGTCAAAATATTGAATTTTATTGTTTTTGTTCATTACAATGGTATCAAATTAGGTCTCAAATTTTCATTGATATTGGCATCAATCACTAAATTTCTGGTACTGTGACTTCACTAGATGTGACCAGGGTTCATCACAACCTATGAGCTTACTTACACCAAACCTTCACAGGAGAACATCACAAAAAAAAAAAAAGGGAACCAGCGAGGGCAGGTTGGCCATTTGTTCTAATCAGCTTTCTGTTGTTCTCTGCCAAACAAAGCATTTGCATTCCTCTCTTCATCTGCCTGGTGTCTCTGCGGTGACACACTGGTCCTAATTGCACTTCCCCTCTCTAGCTAAATCCACCGTTATCTCCTGGGAATCCATGTCATCTCCAGAAGTCAGCTCCCATCAGCCAGATGTTGAGTAGTTAGCATTACTGCTCTGCACACGTCACTGTGCTGCAGAACGAACACTGGAACAGCTGGACAAAAAAAAAAAAAAAAAAGGTCTGCAGGGGACAGTGCATTACTGCCGTCCCCTGCAGACCATCCTGCATGCTCATCAGCTGACTGTGCACGCAGACAACTTGCTCAAGTAATCTGGTGTTACCATCAAAATACATCTGACAGTCGTGGGGTCTCTGGACCTCGACTGGTCCCAGAATGGAGTCTTGCACTATTTGGGTCAGAGTGCAGCTATGTTAAAGAGCAGGAGAGCACAAAGAGAGGGGAGTTACAAGCAAAGTGAACACAAAAAGGCTTAAAATGGTGAAAGGAGCTTAGATCAATCAGGACAGCTGAAAAAGGGATCACATTTGTACTAGAGATACTTATCTCTTGCTGCCAGGGCGCAGCTGAAGCACAACAGCCTGCATGCAGCTCAGTGGCTTAACACACACCTGTACTGTGGCTCAGTCCCTCCAGCAATCATATTAACCATATTTACGCAGCGTGCCAGTTCAGTATGTCTGCTGCTGGATTCACAGCAGCAGTTACTTATGGTATAAACCAGTGGTTATCAAACAAGAGGGTCATTAAATAATTCCTGGCGGTCACCAGATGGTTGTAAGAAATGTAAAAAAGAAATGAAACAGCCACCTCATTAATAGTTAGAAATATAAATTAAGATTGTCAAAAATATTGATATTTTAATACTTTTTCAGTACCACATGTTTAAAATAATACAATATGAACATTCGATAGCATTGAAATGCACCAAAGCTATAAAAAAAAAGGAAAAAATTTGAAATTTGGCTTGTAGCATAAAAAACACAGACAGTGTTCATTATCTTTTAGCACTGTGTGCAGGTTGCTAATTTGAAAAAAAGATTAAAAAAAAGAAAAAAAAAATTAAGTATTTTGCATGCCTTTTGCTGCGGTATCGAAAGAGGTATTGAGTATGTTTTTTGTAAAATTTTGGTATCGGGGAAAGCCTACTATAAACCAGCACAAAAATGACAATTACCAACATAAACCACCACGTTCTGAACAGAACAAACACAACCAAAAAGGAACATTTGCATTTTGTAACATTAAATAGCAAACGTAAAGCACTCAGTCCAGCATGCATGATGGGAAACAAGGGCCATACAGTATTTAAGCCTGGGCAGTGGTTTTTCATTAAATTGCCTGTACCAGCGATATGTTTGAATTTATATTTTTATATATATAGTTTTGAAGATTTGTATCTAACCTGTTTGTGGGAGTTTAGATGAATTCTGATTGGACAAACACACACATAAACCACTTTAATTTTAGTGAGGTATCGTGCTTAAATAAGCAGCTATAGCCAGTTTTGCTAGCTATCACATGGAAAAACCACTGTGGACCGATGGCTTCAGCACCACCATCAACTAAGAAACACAAAGCGCCACCTAGGCTTGAAACTAACAATTATTTTCATTATCAATTGATCTGTTGGACACTGTGTTGAATAATCGATTAGTTGTTTGGTCCATAAAATGGCACAAAATGGTGAAAAATGTTCAACAGTGTTTCCCAGAGCCGAAGATGACGTACTCAAATATCTTGTTTCATCCACGTCCCACAGATACTCAGTTCACTGTCATAAAGAAACTGTCATTTGAGAAACTTCAATCAAATCATCAGATTTTTTTTCTGAAAAATGGCTCAAAGTGATTGATCAGTAATCAAAATAGCTGGCAATTAATTTAATAGTTGACAACTAACTGATTAATTAACTAATTGTTGCAGCACTAGCGCAACATTTCCAACAGAGCATTGAGCTCCCAACAAGCTTCAGAAATATCACCCTGAATTTCTGCAATATGGAATTTCTGTGGAGGTCATGAAAACCAACTTGGTTATTCTTGAGTATTCTTCAACGTGGAAAGTTTTACAATCCAAAACTCCATCATATCAGTACGGTCAATTAAAGAACAATTCGCTACCAGAAAGGCAACAGAAGTCTGGTTTTCACTCCCCAAGACAAACACCAATTTTCTTAAAAGCACAGCAGTACACAGAGCAATGAAAACGTGGAATTCTTTGCCACTGTCATTGACTAAATTAACACAGAAATCAATGTTTCAAAAGCAAATAAGGAAATATCTTGGAGAATCATATTGACAGGATGCCGTGTATATGGGATTTGTAGTTTTTGCTGGGAACTCTACAGAGAACTCTCTCGATGGATATCCAAGCAAAAGTTTTTACTTGATAACTTTAATGTAAGTTTTTACACGTGTTGATTTGTGTGAACTGGTTAATCTTTGTTCGTCTTTTAGATGTACGCGTGTTTTTAAATGTGGACCCCAGGAAGACTAGCTGAGCTTTAGGGCATGGCTACCGGGGATCCTAACAAATAAACAAATATTCTTGGGGATCGTGGCTGGAAAAGGTTAGGAAGCAGTGGTGTAAAACAACAGAGAGATACCAGGAGAGGATCCATGCGTGGATGCACAGTGGTCATGGAAACACACAGCATGTCAGCACACAACTGTTGCAGACATCAGTGGGTGAAGTTGACTGTTTGCAGGATTAGGATTGGATTCATCAGTAAGCCAAAAATGACCCAAATACCCGTTAATGGTGCAAAGGTTTACACCTGTAACTTGAAATGGGATCTGCAGGATAAAGTGTTCACCTTAAGAGGCCCTCTGCCACGCTGCGGGTAACCGCTCAGAGTGTGACCCAAACCATGCATGAAGTAACGACACCTCATAGCTCACATGTACACAGAGTTAACATCTGGATGTCCTGATTCCTCTACAACATCATTTTCATTTCAATCTCTCTCGTTCTCTCTCTCTCTCTCTCTGTCTGTTCAGTGTTTTGTGGTGTGTCCCCTCCCTGTCCACACCATCTCTGCTCCATTAGACTAATTGTACTGTAATAATCTCCACTGATGTGTGCTTCTAATATCTTGAATGGTCATGTTACCCTATTTTGATTACCCCATTTCCAAGCCCCTGCTGCACTCTCTGTAATCCATTGCCCCTGTCTCTTATACACATCTAGATGTGTATAAGAGACAGCAGTGACACACATCGGGCGTACAACTGGCCGGTGAAAATATGATGACAGTGAGCCTCAAGGTTAAATGTCATGAAAATCCTTTGATGGCGGTGATGAACAGAATGCTGGTCCTGTGTTGCAGCATGCAATGAAATGTAGAGCGTGCACGTATGCGTGGCACAGGTAAATTAGGGAATTACAGGTTGGCTTAGTTTGGGTGCACACATTTAATTTATAAAACTGTGCAGAAAATTGGTAGGTTAGATTATCATATAGCCTATCCTTGTGTGAATGAAACCCACACACACTTCTCCAGGCCAAACAAAAGAGGCGCTTACAGCCTACACATGTATGATATAATTTGGCTGTCATTGTCCTTATAAGAGGATTTTGTGTGCCAGCCAACTCCTTTATGATGCATCAAATGTTTCCCAGTAAGAAAGGCCTGCACAGTGCGAGTGGGTGAATTTAGAAAAAATTCAGACATGAAGCCATTTATCAATTCAAGGTGAGTATAGATCACTGATATGATATTCTGCACACAGTCCTGATAATCATGCTGTTATCATGATATCATCACGGTGATCAAAGAACAAACACTCCTGTTATACACTGTAGGGGATTAGTGTGTTTATGATATTAAGTTTATAGTGGCTTTATGATTAGAGCTGCAACAATTAGTCGATTAATTGATTAGTCGATTGAAAGAAAATTAGTTGCCAACTATGTTGATAAGCATTTCAGTTATTTTTCAAGCAAATAATTGCTGGTTCCAGCTTCTTAAATGTGTTTGCTGCATTTATTTTTCATTTATGACAGTAAATGAAGAGTGTTTGAGGTTTTGGACTGTTGGTTGGAATTCGAAAATAACTTGAAGACTCTCACTTTTTGGACTCTGGGCAGCATTTTTCACAATTTTTTGACTTTGATCAATTAGTCGATCAAAAGAAATTTTGTTGTCGACCATTTTGAAAAGCGATAAATAGTTTCAATCGTTTTCCAAGCAAAGATGTCACATATTTGCGGTTCCGGCTTATTAAATGTGAGGATTAGCTCCTTGTCTTTGTCATTTATAACAATAAATTAAGAGTCTTAGGTTTTGGACTGTTGTTTGGACAAAATGAGCAATCTGAAAGTGTCACTTTGAGCTCTGGGAAACTGTGCTGATATTTTTTGACACTTTTTGAGACTAAATGATTAATCGATTAATCAACTAGTTGATCAAAGAAATACTGTTAAACAATCATTTTGATAATCGATTAATCGTCTCAGTCATTTTTCAAGCCAAATCGTCAAACATTTGCTGGTTCCAGCTTCTTAAATGTGAAGATTTGTTGCTTTTCTTTGTGCTCTATGACGGTAAATTACGAGTCTTTGGATTTTGGACTGTTGTTTGGACAAAAGAGGCAATTTGAAGACATCTCTCTTTGGGCTCTGAGCAGCATTTTTCACAATTCCTTTGACTTTTTCCCAGCTAAATGACTAATACATGAATCATGAAAATAATCTATGATGAAAATAATCTTTAGTTGCAGCCCTAATTAGCATTTTTTTTTATGGCTTTTCATGTCAAGATTAGGCCATTCTGAAATGATCAGACAAGCAATGCAATGTGTGTCAAAATGACTGCTGCATTTTCTCTTTCATTTTTGTGGGGGATTTTGTGTCATATGAGCTATTGGATGCCTAATTTTCCCTCAGGATCAATAAAGTATCTATCTATCTATCTATCTATCTATCTATCTATCTATCTATCTATCTGTCTGTCTGTTCTGCAAGATACCACTGCATGTTCAAAAAAAGATTTTCTGCAGACAATTTACCTAAAATCACTGTAGGGGTGGATAATCCAGAAGCCAGCAGACTTTACCCGCTCCCTCTCATGCTCCACGGCCCTCTCACTGCCCAACATCCGCAGGGAGAACTTGTTGACTCCCGGCTGGAGCATCGCCCCAAACTGCCGGTGCATGAAGCCAGCTTGGTACAGCCGGTCATCCTCGGGTATTATCTGCTCGCTGCCCTCCAACTTGATGAAACTTGACTGGTCAAACACAGACGCTTGCCCGGCTGCGCCACTCAGCCCCCCCGCTGCCCGCTGCTGGGCCCCGGGGCCGGGCTCACCGGGGAAACTCTCGCTGACTCCCGCATCAGCCTCGGGGATGAGGCGCCTCTGCTCCGCCGGGTCTGACCCGGGAGGATGGCGCCCGGTGATGGAGGAGATGCTGCCCCTGAATAAGCGACAGTCCCCATTCAAGTTGGTCTTCACAATAACGTCCCTGTCCAAGTCTTCGCTCCTGGCCTCCTCAATGCTCTTGCAACTGCTCGCAGGAGACGGAGAGGACAAATGTTTTAGCCGAATACTTTTCCTCTTTGTGTCCTTGTCGCCGCTGTCTCCTTCGTCAATCACGAAGGGTTTTTGCCCAATGTTTTGCGGCAGGCTGTAGAGCCGTTTGCGCATGGAGGACTGGAATCTTTCCATGTTGAAGCAGGAGAAGATGTGCGCTCTAAGGACAGCCCGTGAAAACACAGGGATGAATCATGAAGCTCAGACACTTGGGGTGCCACTGGAGGCAAAACAGTGACGGCGCATCCGCAGGACAGGTTGTATCTTATTTGACACTTGGGACGTGCCTCTGTCCCCCGGTCCAAACATTGAGATGCGTCAACGATACGTGGCCGCTTCAATCCGACGGTCATGTAAAGGCGCTAAACGGGAAATGCGTGTAAATCCAGGTGAGCCCAGAGCGTGCAGACGAGAGCGCATCAGGATGCAGCATGCTGAGCGTCGGACGTGCCGGAGTGGGAGAATAATACTGCTGCTGCTGCTGCTGCTGCTGAGCTCCTCAATGACAAAGCATCATCTCCACCTCCCCAAAATATCTGTCAGTGCAAGGTGATGACACACATGCACGCAGCTGGCAGCAGCTGCATCCAAACGGCGCTGACATCACTGATCCATCAGCCAGCTCAAGTCCCGCTCTCTAATAACGGGAATATTGATGGTGCTGATCTATCGGGTTGCCATAGGAGCCAGAGGATGGCACATGCGCTCACCCCGCCCAGTCAGGACAAACTGGAGAGGATGATTCAAGGATGCGATCCAGCCGAGGAGTTGGTAGTTTACTAGTTGAGAGGAAGCGACGGGATGACAGAGACTCTCGTTTTTGTGCCTCATCAGACAAATATCTGTCAACAGGCCTGAAAATATTGTGTGTCACGGTCTGACAGGCGAGTCATGTTGGAATCTTTGCTAAAATTAGTCTTCCTATGACGCTCAGGCTACATTTAGTTTAGAGCTGCAACGATTAGTTGATTAATCAATTAGTTGCCAAGTATTAAGTTAATCACCAACTATTTTGATAATCAAATGAACGTTTTGAGTCTTTTTTTGTCCAAAAATGTCCAAAATTCTCTGATTTCAGCTTTTAAAATGTGAATATTTTCTGGTTTATTTACTCTTCTGTGACAGTAACCTGAATATATTTGGGCTGTGGACAAAACTTAACATTTGAGGACATAATCTTCTGATATTTTCTGGAGAAAATGGTGAAAATAATCCTTAGTTGCAGCCTTCACCGATAACTTCATGATGGAAACCAAGCATGTGTAATGGCTTGTAAGAGTTCTTTTCACTTTTAATATATATTATTGTATTAAAACAACAGCGAGAGGACAATACATCTGTGGCCATAGTACTCAAGTCTGAGAATTGCTTATAAGTGCTCTATAATTTTGAATAAAAGGTGCAGAAGTCATTGTTTTTTCAGTTACGCACAGTGGATAAAAACTGTCATCCTCAAGGTCTTATGACAGCTCATGAACGCCTCAAAGACTGTGTATTCACAGTATGTTGGACACTGCATTAGAGATATGGGTTTTATACAATAAGTGTGCCAAATTTTGCTATGAAGCACAAATCTTTGCACTAACTGCAGTTCAATATAAGCTGCAATGTAATTTTTAAAACAAAAGTCTAATGGTGATCTTATTTAAATAGCGCCAAATCATAACAGAAGGGCAGTTTTCATATACAGCAGGTGTAGACCGTACTCTTTACAATAGACCCAACAGTTCCCACCAAGAGTGAGCACTAAACAAACGAGGGAAAAGTCTTTACAATGATGCCTGTGATCTATCACCCCCTCCCAGCCAACAGACTGCCTCGCTCCAGTTACCTACAGAGAATGAGTTTGTTTCTCACCAGTATGATGCAGGGGCCAAAACTTCTAAAATCAACAGAGGAACTGATTATTTTCAATTTTGCATCCCCGCCTCTTCTGATCAACCTTTGAATCAACAGCCTGAGCTGCTGGAGAGAAGTCAGTGTGAATGATGCTTCTCCTTGTTAATGGTGGATTTGTTTGAACCATATGGCAGATCCATTAATGCTCTCATTCCATTTTTATTCCCAGAAGAAGACATTTTTAGCAGGCTTGGGGAGTAACAAGATTACATAATCTGGATACAAAAATAGGTAACTGTAGTCCATTACAGTTACAGATAAAAAAAAAGACGTAATCAGATTACAGATACAGTACATCATGGCCTCTAGAGAAAAAATGTCTCATTGGGTGGAAATCTTGCCAATTTTGTCTTTAAATCAGTCAATCAATAATTAAATTGCACACAAGAAAGGAAGGAACAGCTGGACTAACAAGGAACATAAAACACCCAGAGCTGCAACGATTAATTTATAATTATCTACTATTAAATTATTCTGCATCTATTTTGATAATTGATTAAACACTTTGAGCCGTTTTGGAATTTAAAAAATGTCCAAATTCTGCGATTTCAGCTTCTTAAATGTGAATATTTTCTTGTTTCTTTACTCCTGTCTTATAGTAAACCAAATGTTTTTATGTTGTGGACAAAACAAGACATTTTTGGACATCATCTTGAGCCTTGATCAATATTTTTCACCATTTTATGACATTTTATGGACCAAAAAACTAATCAATTAATTGAGAAAATAATTGACCGGTTAATCGATGCTGAAAATAATTGTTAGCTGCAACCCTAAAAACATTATATGAGGCTGAACAGTTTCATCTTATTTTATTTTGAGGTAATCCAAAAGTACCAAAAGTTACATTACTTTAACATCGTGATACATGGATAATGTTACTGAATACTTTTTTAAACAAGTAATTAGAATGCATTTAAAGTAACCCTCCCAACCATGATTTCCAGTGATGATCAGTGGAATCGATTAATAATTGATCATTAACCATTAACATCCTTATTTCAGATTTCAGACTTTAAAATACTCATAAAAGTACAACTACCCAAAAAACTCCTTGACTACAGTAATTTAAGTATTTGGAATTAGCTACTTTCACCCCTGGCAGCTTCAGAAGGAGTTATGCATATGACAAGGAGAAGTGGACAGTTTATTTCTGCCAAAATATCTTCTCATGATATAGTGATAAAGGTATCAATAAGAGTTCAAGATTTCTCACAAACACTGAAAGTCTGCTACTATCTGAAACAGTCATCGCCTAATTTATTTCTCTTAATTTTCCAATCAGTCGTCGTAAAATGGAACTGAAATCGACCAGAATGTCCTGTTTCTTTTATTGCTGCTGGTTATTTGTGTCTCTTTCCGTCAGTAATCATCCAGAGACCAGAACAATCTGTGTCTTTGGCGTCAGCAGCACTTGAAGTTTGGAGTCTCCTGATCATGAACTGCCCAGATTAGGATTTCACACTCTGTGCCTTATTTTAGTTCACTCTTCACTCCATGTCATCACTCTCCACTCTGTTTGGAGGCAGTAAAACCTTGTAGGTTGAGCTCTATACCCTGTAGAGATGTACTGTAATACGTAGGTTTAGCTGAATTTAAAGTGGAGAAAATGACCACATACTGTGTTCTAAGGATGTTATTATTGGCACCTACCATATTTGGTATTTTCTTTCAAGGCAAATCATAAACGAGACACACACTGCCTGTTGCAGTTTGTCCCAAAAATGCTCAGATGTCTCAATTACACAGCTTGATGTCAAAAAATGTATATGAATAAAAATGTTTGTTCATTGATTGTGATGAAATCAGGTGAATCCTTGTAATTGGTTGATGATCCCGCTGATTGTGGATAATCAACAGGTGTTGGATGTACAATAGAGGCTGTATTTGGCATTTGCATTGAGTGACAGAGAATAATTTTGCAATATGAGATGATCAGAGAGCTCCCCGCCTACCGATCGTCTGGGGATGTCTAAATACAAGCTTGAACCACAGATGCATTTACGAGGATGATGCACTGGTCTTTGGATCGTATGTAAACATCACCGCCATATTGGTTAAGACGGACCTGTAAACAAATAAAAATAAACAGGGGAGCTACGGTTTCTCTTGTGTTTACGTTTGTCGACTGAATTTCAGTGAGTCATGTTATATTCAAGGGTTTATGATCTAGCAATCTAGCGATCAAGCGAGAATCCATTTTGCCAGGCTTCAAGTTATCCGTTTGTGTCCACAACAAAAGTGGTGCAGCTAATCAGTGTCCTACCACTGCTACAGGTGTGGTTTTAGATGTGACGACAGTGTAAAGCGTCCATGGATGCAACTTGTCCTGAACAATGGCGGCTCTTGAAGAGGTTAGCATAGACACTGCAAGAGCATCAGTTACATCAGAGCTGGAGAGAAATGGGAAAGATATTTTGGCTTTTCTTTCCGACCGGTTTCAGTAAAGTCTGTTTTGAAAGTGCCTGCCCTTTTCTAAGCAGTTTCTAAGGATGACTTCCCAGATGGTTCTGTGTAATAAGCGTGCCAGATTAATGTTAAAGAGCTTTTTATCCACAAGTGTAGCTCCTCTGTTGACTTTTTTGTGTTTTCAGGCCAGACTTGACTGGACCAACATGGCGGTGATGTTGACATATGATCCAAAGGCCAATGCAATGTCCACATATAGTGCTAGCGCCTAGTCTTAAGTGAATATCTAGTCAAATTTTATTTATAGAGCCCAATATCACAAATCACAATTTACCTCATGGGGCTGCAATCTGTACAGTGTGCAACACCCCCTGTCCTTTAAACCAGTTTCACAAGCTTTTCTTCTGAGGACCCACTTTTTAAAAAATGACAAACAGAGCTCATCAATAAATCTTGCTGCCATTCCTGCATCACCTTATATTATCCTGACACATGCATATACACATGATAAATACTTTATAAACGAGAAATAAATGCATTAGGGCTGAGTTAACGTCTCATTGTTTTTGTTTCTATTTCCTTAAACAAAATTGAGGCAACTCAAAATTTCACAGCAACTTACTGTAATAGATTTTTGAGTTTTGAATCAAACTCTAAAATTTTGAGATTTTTTTTTTTTTTGCCAACCTATAATCTTTAGACAAAGTGAGTGTTCTTGTTTTCATTTTAAATGCTTTACAAAAGGTGTGCTGCAGATATAAATCTTAACTTTGTAACATTTTTTCCACAGTGTTTTATTTATTTGGTGACCCAAATAAAATTTCCTGCGACCCACCTGTGGGTCACGACCCAGTCTTTGGGAGTGACTGCCCTGGAGAGAAAAAAAACCCTCTCCCTTCTAGAATGGACTGTTCCAAGCCACAATAAATACAGATTTTGATGACAAAAAAAAAATCTGCCTGAATAAGATAACTTTTTCTGAACAGCTAAATCCCTCTAAATACAATCTAGTCGACTTCGACTCTTGGAAGATTTCATGTGCGCTCAGCAACATGTAGAAATGTTACTTTCTATCCAAATCAAATGTAATCACAGGTGGAAACTATAACAAAAGAAACAAAACCCATGAGCACGCTCTCTACTTGAATGATTTAACACCCTTTGGGAAAATAACTCCCATAATAACAAATGGGAAACACAGACTGTCTCACTGCAGTGAGTCTGCACAGTGTTGGCTACTGGGTCACAGAGATGTTACTTCACAGGAACCCATCAGTCATCCACCAGTACAAAGCAGATTATTGTTATATGTTGTAAAACATGTCTGGAGAGGATCTTTTTAAGCAGATCCAGTCTGGTCACATATGACACATGAATAGTTGTTCCGATGAGAACATGAAACAGAGACGATCACATGTCCAAAGGAAAGCTACTGTGTGAATTTATTAAAAAAAGTAAAACCATAAAACTGTCCAACTAAATTTGTTATTAAACACAGCCCAGTCAGATTATCAGATTATTATTTAAACTTCACCTGACATCTCACTGCCTGAATGAGAGATTAACCCACACAGACAGAACTACAAATCATTTTTTGTCAAAAGTTGTGTTGTGTTTTTTTTTTTTTTTTTTGGGGTTCACAAAGTCACAGATGTCTCTTTGCTCTAGAAATGGACTGTTCTTGTTACAGTTTGAATCCCAGTGAAATATTAATCCAGGACACGGCATCATTACCTTGTGGGAACCAGGTCCGGACAATTAAGAGACCAGTTTAAAAGGTATAAATCACATTATAATATTCAATTACCCTCCAGCTGGGAGTAGGTAAGGAAATGTTTCCATATGAACAACTATAAAACCTGTTCACCGGTGCAACCAGCCAGCAGGCACAATAAAAGAGCGCCCTCTCTGCTGTATGGCTGCAGTGTCTCAGATAAAATGTTGGATGTGCTGCCCACTACTGTCTGAGAATAACACAACAGAAAAACACACCTGTTTGTTTAAAAAAAACGTAGTTGGTATATAATCCAAGTATCATAAAGTATTGTAACTTGATTACATTTTGTTACTTTTAGATGACCTCAATGTAAAATATGGTGAAATTGTTCGGTCTAATATATTGTTTTTAGTGCTGCAATGAACACTTATGTACATCATCGATTAACCTGTCGATTATTTTGTCAATTAATAGATGAGTTGTTTGGGCCATGAAATGTCAGAAAAATGGTGAAAAATGTTGATGAAAGCTCAAGATGACGCCCACAACTCAAAAATATTCAGTTTACTGTCAGAAAGAAGTGAAGAAACCAGAAGATATTCACATTTAAGAAGCCGAAATCAGAGAATTTGGCAGTTTTTTTCTTACAAAAATGACTCAAAACGATTAATCAATTATAAAAATAGATGCAGATTAATTTAACGCTTGATTAATAATAGATTAATCATTGCAGTCCTAAGGGTTTTATGTCTGTTGTTAGGTTAATTAGCTTGTCCAGCTGTTCCTTCCTTTATTGTGTGCAATTAATTGATTGATTTAAAGCCAAAGAAATGTGCATGGCAGTGTTTCATTTTTTATTTTAGAACTGTAATGCCACTAATAGCCCCAGTTTTTTACTGAATGTATCTGTAATCTGATTACATCTTTTTTTTTTTATCTGTAACTGTAATGGAATAGTTACTTTTTCTTTTTACCCAGATTATGTAATCTCACTACATGTAATCTGTTACTCCCCAAACCTGTTTATTAACTAAACTAACTTAGCCTACTTTGTTAAATATCGAGCACACGCTGCACAGCTTCATCCCCGGCTGTTTGCAGTGTCACATTTTCCATCTTTTCACATCCAATGTGAATCTTACACATCAAAATCACCGGGAAAGAAAACGTGTGGACAGTGTGGGCAGATGGAAAAAAAACAAAAACTGCTGAGATATGTTGAGTATTACATGTTTTGATTTCACGAGTTCATTTTAAATAGACAAGGCTCATTGATCAAAAGAAGTCTGCAAATGAGGTCAAGTTTGCTTTGCTTCATCTTTTATCCCTGGCCAGATGTTGAAAAGGAACCACAAAAAGAACAATAAAATAAGATTTTAAGGATGTATTGTTGTATATTATATGTATTGTATGCCCATTTACACTGACATGTTTATTTGGGCCACTGTTTTTCTCTTTTTTGTATATTATCATTCTGTGTCTTTATTCTCTTTTCCCTTTTTTGTATTTTTTATCTTTGCATTTCTTCTTTGTTTTCTCTCCCTCTCTAAATTTTTCCTTCTCATAGAAAAATCCTTCTGCCTCGCCTGTTTCCTTCATGCTTGGTGATTCACAATTTTGCTTTTGCATTACATCAATAAATAACTGATCACAAAAGGTCTATTGTTAATAAAACTCTTGAGTCTTAACTGATGTTTTTCATCCGACAGCTGCTGTGATTTTCTTAATCAGAGTTTGTGAGTCCTTGTTCCTCTGCAGTTCATCATCATGTTGAACTTCTCTGCTGTGAGTCATTCACATCCTCACTAGATGGTGCTGCTGCCCACATGCTTTTACCTCTCTGCAGTCCCACGGCGGGGAGGGCAGCCTGATAGAACAACTTCACGTCTGGCACGACTTCACAAAGAAACCCACTCGACAGACACACTTTCTTTTTTAAGATATTTATTCTTAAAAATGAGTCGGTATCTTGCAGTTTGCTTCACATGTGTCAGTCCTGACGTGGGCTTTTTTTTTTTTTTCTGTCGCCGCCTCCCACGCCAGCTGTGGAGAACTCATGCAGCTGTGTACAGTAGTATGCCATCAACGCTCTACGGTGATCCTACTAGTTTAAAGCTTTGTCACAGAGAAATCAAAAGCTGCAATGATTTTTCAATATATTGATATGGATAATAATTGCATAGGATAATAGCCATGCTGTACAATACACATAATTATAAAACAATATGTTAGAATGATTAGTACAGATCTCCTAAAGTAGGTTTATACAGTTTTTCATTATTCTCAACATTTAAGTGCATCATATAATATGAATAGTCTTTATAATAATGCTGATCTGATACATAGTTATAGTGATTGAACACATACAGTACATACATACAAGTAAAGTAAACCTTAATCAAATTTATAGGGACATTGCAAAGCCCTTAAAATGTAATAGATATCATCTGATAAAATGATTAAACTTAGAAAATGGTATGCAGCAGAATGATAAAACTATACACAACTGTCATACCAGATTATGGTGGCATTTTCTTTTACATTTGCCCGGGTTTGTTTTCCCTCTAGAATACACAGATTATCTACATGAAGCCACTCTCAGAGAAAAAGAACGACCAAAAAAAAGAAGAAAAGAAAAGAAAAAAAAGAAAAAGAAAACATTTCTGCCTTCAAACAGAAGGTCAACATCTTGCATGCATTATTTTTGAAGTAGTAAAAATATTAAAATTAGTGGATAAGAGGGAATAAAATCATAAAACGTCAACAACTGCATGCAGCAACAGTGGTTATAATGTTAACAATCCCATAATGATTCGAGTACCTCCTGACCTCGCACACTCGCACAACAAAATCATAAGGCATGCCTCACTTATAACTCCCCCCACAACCATACTTTTAATGGCAGATAAATCCTATTAACAACTGGTATGGATTCCCTCCTGGTTTACCTTCATATGGTCAATACATGTGAAATGAAACCTGCGAGCAAAAAGAGAAAATTCAGCTCATTAGTCTTTTTTTTTGTTGTTGTTGTCGAGAGCTTTCGGTGATGATTTCACATGTTGGCTCATCCTGTAATTTGTAGCCACGAGCGTGTTATACACATTATTAAATCAGGCCTCCTCTTAATAATTCAATACTCACTCAGCAGACGGGCTGCTCAGTTTGTGTTCCTCTGGCGGAGGTTCTTGTCTTTGTGGTTGTTGGTTGAATTAGTTTTCCTTTAACAGGAAGCCAAAAAAAAAAACACAATCAGGTCAGACTTCAAATTAAAGATGTGATCAGTGATGGACAGATGAGGATTTCACTACAATTTAGATAAATTAGAATATATTTTTGGGTTCTGTCAACTTGTGATGGGAATACAACATCATTTCTGACATTTTGTTGACTAAATACTGGTTTAATTTAGAAAAGAACGAAACAACACAGTGGATTAAAGGGGCATTTCACAGATTATGCACGGTCAGTCCTACTCAGACTGTATAACACCTGGACATGGTCTGCATGATGACGGCAGACAAGTTTCTTGCTAATCCAAAAAATGGCTTGACTGGATAGCATGACTGGAGCCGAAGCGGCCGAATGAAGCTAGCCACCTGTAATAGCATCAACCTGTCACTCGAGTGGCTTTGCCCTTAATTATGCAGAACTTTAACCTTTAATATTAAATAAATTAAATAAAAATTCACCCCCCTGTACAGTCATGAACGAGGGAATTAGCTACAGAAACCAAAACCGTTTATTGCACCAGGCTGTGAACATTTTTGTTTCTGCTGTAAAGTTTCAACGTGGTGGACTGTGAGGATTGACCCATTTTTGAAGCGAGCCGGTAGGCATTCAAGGTTCTGCAGCTCAATGCCTACTGGCTGGGTTTGAAAATGTTCCCCTCTGGTCCAACTCGGCCAGTGAAAACAGTTGTATAACGTGTATAATGCGGCTGTGATAGGAGGCAAAGCAAGCCAAGTTTATTTACATGGCACCATTCAGATGCAAAGCAATTCAAGGTGCTTTACAAGAGCATAGAAATACATTAAAATAAAACATTAAAAGAATATTAAAATTGCATTTGAGATCATAAAAAGGGAAGATAAAAGCAAGCCAATATAGTTAAAACATTAAAGCTTCAGTAAACAGTCGTGTTCTAATTTAAATGAGCTCTCAGGTATTCAGGAAGTTTGTTCCACAGGTGAGGAGCAGAGAAACTAAAGGCTGCTTCACCTCGCTTGGTTTTGATCCTGGGAACACTGAGTGAACCTGCTCCAGATGATCTGAGGGGTCTGGCTGCTTCATAACGTACGAGTAAATCCCAAGACCATTCAGTGTTTTATAGACAAGTAAGAGGATTTTAAAATCTAGGAAGCCAGTGCAGTGATTTAGGCACCGGTGTAATGTGCTCCACTTTCTCAGTGTTGGTGTGGACTCTGGCAGCAGCGTTCTGGACGAGCTGCAGCTGTTTGATTGATTTTTTTTACTCAGACCTGTGAAGACACCATTACAATAGTCCAGCCTGCTGAAAATGAAAGCATGGACAAGAGTTTCTGTATCTTGTATAGACAGAAATCCTTTAATTCTTACTATGTTTTTAAGGTGATTGTAGGCTGATTTAGTAATTGTCTTTATGTGACTGTTGACATTTAGAACTGGGATACTGGTGAAATGCCCCTTTAATCAATAATGAAAATAATTAGTGAACACTGAACAGCTGATGAACACAAATTCTATTCTCCACTGTGAAGCAGTGAACCAGACGTGGGTCCAGTAACAGTTATTAAACAAGAGATAGTTTTTCACGCCTGTGATACTGACATTAAATAGCAGGTAAGCACACGTTTAATTATTGAAATTAATTAAGGTTCCGTTCCATTAAGTGTAACAGAACCTAACAGTGAGTCAACATGATCAGAATGGAACTGAACCTTAATTAGTATCACTGCTAAAACGTGTTTTTACTGTTTCATGTCAAAATGGCTGCTTTGAAAACAGTCCATTCTTAGCATAGTTCATAATAATAAAAAAATAGTATAAAATAAAAATAAGAATAGAAATAAAAATAGAAACTTTCTCTAGTATGATCTCTATTTTATTTCTATTCTTATTTTATATATATTTTTTTAATTTCTCTATTTATCTGTACTTATATTCTGTCCTTGTCCTGCTGAAACGTTTCCCCACTGGGGATCAATACAGGCTCATCTTGTCATATTATTATCCTTGAAAAGGTAACACAATGTTGCATTTATAAAAAGTATATAAACATTTAGTATATTATTTATAACACATAATTTAGTTGTAAGCAGCTACAAGGGCATTTTAAGTGTTGTCAACAATTATAAATTCTCCACTGAAGGCGAGTTTAATTACATTGGATTATTCAGACACAAAGCCGCTCAAAGTGATTTACCAAGGGCAAAAAAAACCCATTAAAAATAAGACATTAAGAAATCATAACGTGAATACAAGCACATAAACAGTTAAATATAACAAAAGTTGCATGTTAGAGACTATAAAAACAAAAAGCATAGGGCATTAGGCATATTTTATATTATGATGTACTGTATCTATGATGTATTAATATTGTCTTTATATGTCCTGTATGTCTGTTCTTTTAAACTATGCCTGCCTCATGAATTAAATAATGTTTTTCTCAATTGAACTGAATTGAATAAACACTTATATCTGCTTACAACTGCATTACAGCGTGTTATAAACAATTTATTAAATGTTTATATACTGATTTTGACTGGTAATATGGGGATTTAAAGGACCAGTCTGTAGGATTTAAAGGCATCTTACAGTGAAGTTGCAGAGTGAACCCAACTTTAACTATAGAGCGAGTGTTTGCAACATGGCGGCCTCATAAACGGCTCATTCCAACGTGACAAAAACACAATGATGTTAATTTTTAGGTGATTGTACCATTTCCTCTATAATCTGCCAATAAATCCCGTAAATCCTACACACTGGACCTTTAATGCATGACCTTTTTAAGTCTCAGAGCATCAGGGCAGAGCCTCCCTAATCAGGACAGTTCAGACTGTAACTTGTCAATGAAATGTCCTCACTTGTCTTTAAATAATTTCCTGTGGTTTATATGAATGCAGCAAATCAGCATCGTAGGATGCTCCCAGTTATTTGTGACCTAGATTTGAGGAGGACTGCACACTGAGCTCTTAAAGACAGTCAGGAGTGGACACATCATGATAAGCTACAACAAAACACTCATAACCAGGTTAAACAGAGTAAAAAATAAAATGTTAAATACTCACACTGGTCCAGCTGGGTCATCATCTGTGGCAACAAAGGAAAATATGGAGAAATGAAGACCAAAAAATAAAAGAATCGCAAGGAAGTTGCACACGTTGATGAAGTGACAAGTGTTTTTTGTTGTTGTTATTTTTTGTTCAGAGAGCATAAAAAAATGGCATCATGGCAGACACATGATGCACCTGGTCCTGAGGTTTCTGAGAATTTTTCATGTTTCAGTTACACTGTGTGTGCAGACTGTGACATGGGATGAAAACGTAGCCTTGGATGGAGTAACGTAATAGTAAACAATAGGCTGTCATGCCGCAGGGAAACCACCTCATGAGGTCACTCACAAACAACACACCACATTTAAACGCATGAGCAAGTGAGAACAATTACAAACGGGCAAAAATTCACATTTAAAAAAAATAAAATAAACTGTTGTCATGCACGGACAGGCAGCGCTCGCAAAGAGCAGCTGTTCACTCTAAAAGAGATTAGTGAGAAGCAGCTCCATCAATATCTCGACTGAAGTCACTGCCGCAGTGTGAAACAGTGACAGTGGAAATGATTCACACACACACACAAATTACTTTCACCTCTCTGCAGTGACTTGCATGCCATTTCACTGCTGCAGTGATTACAAGTTTGGTGCGAGAGTCTGAAGTTTCCGGTTGTAAAATACGATCATGAAAAATGAAAAACTAGTTCTGATTATTTGAGGTGGGGGTTGCATGAGATGTTTATCGATCAGTCGGTGGATTACCTACAATAGAAGCTGGTCTGCACGCCCCCGGCTTGGAGAAGCAGAGAGAGGCAACAGCACCGAAGCTTAACAACGCACTGGTGTGGACAGAGTCGGCAACAAAAGCTATTTTAGCCGCTTAAAAAAGGTCGGTTTCCATAAGCACCAAACTCCATGGGAAAAATCACTCGTTTTACCTCACAGAACACGGGAGCTGCTGGTCAATCGCTGCCCCCACTGATTAGTTTGTTTGTGTTATTGTGTGACTTGTGTGTTTTTAAAGGATAGTTCAGATTCACTGAAGTCACACAATAACACAAACTAACTAACAGATCAATGCAGCGGTATTAGAAGCATCTCCAGTGTTCTGCGAGGTAAAATTAGTGATTTTGCGTATGGAGTTTGGTGCTTTAGGAGAGAGAGCATATATTATTCTTTCCTAAGCAGCCTGACAGCAAAGTAAAGCTGTAAAAAACATATTCTAAATGTAGTGTACACTTAAACTGATACTGCTTTTTTTTAGATGGACCTACTGGACCCATACGAAGTGGCTAAAATACCTTTTCCTGCTGACCTTGTCCGACTGTAGGTAACACACCGACTATCAATAAGTACCCTATATACAGTACAGCAGCACGTCCAATAATCCAGACTGTCCCTTTAAAAATTAAAACTGCACTTGACACTAATGAGGAAGCTAAACAGAGCTGTGTGCTGTGCTGTGAAGTGGAAGAAGATGAGGCTGAATGCTTATTGAAATTCATGAAGCATGCAAAGTCTCACACTTACCACAAACACGGTTTAGGTTATGCAATTAGGGGAAAAGGGGGGGATGGGAGATATTACAACAATCTGTTAAAATACAGCCGAGGCTAACCTAGTTTTAAAGAAATGCAAGTAAAATAAGAATTATTAACATTTCATGCCAGGATTTCGCTGCATGACTCACGCAGTCTACATCCATTTTGTAAGAGGGTGAGGATTCTCAACATGACTTAAACCCAACAGCACTGACAGTATTTTCCTGCGCAGTGTCACTGCTCTGAGCTGTCAGTCATTCGCTGCACGTTGCATCTAATCAGCATGTGACAACATAAAAATTCTGTTTGAGAGGAAAAGGTCGCCCAAATACCATTAATGCATAATTTATGATCTAGCAGGACTCTTAAAGTACTCAGTAGTATCTGACGATCCCAGGACGGCACTCGCAGGTTGTTGTATAGCTAAATGAGCGTCTCGTGGTGAAGCTCGCAGCAGCTTGGGGACAGCGCAAGGTCCCTGGGAGGCCATTAATAATTGAAAACCATCCACCTCCGCAACACTGCTGTATCATATTTCTCATGAATATTAAATACATGAAAATGTCCTGACAAGGTGCGACCTCCTGCAACAGTGTCCGTCTATCAGGTCAACCTCGCCAGACTGAATTATTGAGCGCAGGAGCAGAGCGGCTCGGTGTCGGGTGACTGTTGTCAGAGAACTCTGGTGAAGGAATGACTTCAGCGCCCGCCCGAGAAGAAAGTGCGCCACCTTTCACTGTCCAACGCCACCCTGACGAGGGGAGTTTTGGGGTCAGTGTATCTCCTTTCAGAAACGGGTATTAAAAAACAAAAAAAATGATTAGTTATTTAATTTACATTTGAAATTACAAAAAATAAAATGGAAATAAAGGGCATTTTTCTTTGTCATGGTCAAAAAGGGATGAGCGAAATTTAAAAAACTGTTTAATCATCTTTGTCGCGTTGTTATCAAGACAATAATTCTGTCTTGATAGAAGCCCCCTGCCCACAGTCTTAAGACTGGAAAAAACTGGAAAGGGTTTGTAAACAGATTCTCTGTAATGTGGACCCATTTCTCTCCAGCTGTTAGTGTCCAATAAAGGAAGAAAGCACGAAAATAATATTTTTAAAAAAACAAAAAACACATGGTTAATGGCTTTTAAGTGAATAATAAAATTATTTATTGACAAGCACTGTTTATCTTGATAGAGCAGTGAGGTACGGGTATTTCCACTGTTACTTGTATTTCAATTTTAATTTTTGTATTTTAAAACAAAAGTCAAATAACCACTTGTTTATTTGTTTTGTTAGTACCTGCTTCTGAAAGGAAAATCCAGTGACCGAAAGTTCACTGACCTGGACAGATTAAAAAAAAAAAAAAAAAAAAAAAGACTGAACACCGAGACCAGTTTCTCCTCAGATATATTAAAAACAGAGGAATAATAAAACATCGCTCAGCACCGAGGCTGGTGACTCACCGTCTTGTAAATCCTCTGGCTTCTTGCGCTTCTCATAAACAACGATGATGACGACCAGGATGATGATCTCGGCCAAAACCCCCAGGAGGGGCCACAGCGGGGCCAAGTGGCTGCGGACCCTCAGCACGGACTTCTCCTCGCGGCTGCCGATCATGTTGGTGGCGTTGCAGTGGTACTCGCCCGGATCTAAGCCGATGTCCAGGTTGGCAATGTGGAGCTCGGTGTAGTTGTCTCTGCTGCTGATGAAGAAGCGTCCGGTCGAGTTGTCGATCTCCTGCGGAGGAATGAAATGAAAAAATTGTACTAAACAATGTTGAGGGTTCATCAGTCTGACAGTGGTTGTGTTGGCACAGTCAGATCTGCTTTTATATTCTAGTTGAGGTCATGAGGTTTTAAAACATTACACCAAATTTAATGCTGCATCACAGGAACATGTCTCTCTACTTTTGATCAGGGTTCCTACACCTTTTCCAAAGTCCAAATCAAGCACTTTTCAAGAATTTTCAAGGTGAACTTTTTCGGCATGCCAGAAAAAGCTTGAAAACACTTGAATTTTAATGTAGTGTTTTCAAGGGTTTATTTGTTTGTCTTGGTGTATCGTATTTTTCCCATGTAAAGCACTTTGTAACTTTGTTTTGAGAGGTGTTTTATAAATAAAATCATTTATTCATATCAGGCATCATTATTGTTATGAATTAATGTACAATGCATGCACGATTTTCCATGTGATGCAGTGCTATTGTCATTTAAAAAGAGCGTCTTGAGTTTAAATATTTATATTAACACAGTACGGTCCTGCAAAGACAAGCAGAGGAGAGTGCTGGTGTAGAAAAAATGTTGACTTAAGCCAAAGTGGATTGTAACCTCTTAACCTCCGCGTTTCTCCTCCGCTTAGGTAGCTAATAACTGACTAAATGACTTCTTCTAATGCAGGTTTGTGCAGATACAAAAACACACAAGTTACATACCAGACTTCACTGGACTTTTTATGTTGTCGCTCATAATTACAGCATCATCTTGCCCAAGTTAGTTTAACTCAGATAAGATAAGAAGCATCATCATCCATGGATGATCCCAGTGAAACAAACTGCAGCAAATCATTTACCGTTATGGAAACACATCAGTATAATGTACATTCAGTGGCCACTTTATTACACCTATAAAATCTAATGACACACAACAACGCGGCCATAAATCCTACCTGTATAAAGACAACAATGTTCAGGTTGTATTCATAGTAGTTCAACTACACGACCTGAATTATAAATATGTAGCTGACAGTGTCAACAGGAACTGTTGTATTGTAACGGTGTACCTAATAAAGTGGCCAGGGAGCATACGTTCATATCACGTACCCTGTAAATGCCGTTGTCAAACTTGCGCCAGGTCCACACAGGGTGAGGGTAGCCGACAGACTTGCAGTAGAGAATCGCGCGCTGGCCCTCGTTCTTATTCTCACTACGCTTGTGGCCTGTGATCTCAGGAGCAGCTAAAACAGAAATAACAAATAACAACCGTTGAAAACAAAATTCAAGAGAGTCACAAAAATAAAGTCAGTCTACTGATATATAGGTTTATGTCTGTTGATTTGATTGAGCTGTGTGCAGTGAAAACTGGGACAAAAAGCTAAAATATTCAACCATTTCAGAGTGTATCAATGAAATATAAAAAATATATTATTATATTATTATTAAGTTCATTTCTTACTGTTTTTTTTATACTTGCGTATTATTATTTTTTTTAAATTTTCAAAATAAAACCTAATTCAATCTAATATTTAAATCTTAAGAGCTTCGTAAAAATAATAAATAGTCTAATAATTGTTTTTTTCTAAACTAATTTTTAAAAAAAAGGTTTTTAGTGCATCTATTGTTCATAATTAGTTAAGTAAGAAGTGCTTGTAGAAACCATCTACATGAACAAAGTTTTTCCTGCAACTGCTTTATAGTGTTTAAAAATAATAATTATCATTATTATTTATTAAGTGCTTTTCAAACAAGATGCACGAAGCACTTTGCAGAGTTAGGAAGATAAAAGAAAATCTCTTGATCATTTTCTTGATTAATCAATTTGCTGTTTGGTTCATAAAATGTCATAAAATGGTGAAAAATGTTGAACACTGTTGTTGATCAACCCAAATATATTCGGTTTACTGTCAAAGAGGACAAAAGAGACCATAAAATCATCACATTTTGGAGAATTTGGACATTTTCCCCTAAAAGATTACTCAAAAAGATTCGATTATCAGAATAAATGGCGATTAATTTAATTTTAAACAAAAAAAAACCTAAGATACAAGTACATGTTATTGTAATTCCAGGTGTTTTAGCCACGATCAAAGAGTAAAACACAGGGAAGTCAGACTGACCTCTATTTGAATAGAGGTCAAATCAAATATTTCATTCACAACATTTAATCTAATCTATCAGGAACATGTGAACATTATTCTGCATATTCTGGATATTATAAACCTGCCTGTCCGCAAATCTTTTTTTTTCCTGCATGGATGAATTTAAAAAATGCCCCATAAAATAAAAGCAAACCGTCCCAAAATCCAATTTGCCTCCATAGTGTTGCGTGGGACAGCAGAAAAGGCTGACCAGATTTTACCGTTGAGACATAATCCCTCGCCATCAGACAAACAAGACACCATCTGCTGCCACTGAGCCGGGCATTGGTTGGATGGAGGTGTCAAGGGCGCCGGCTGCCCCTGAGCAGCCAGCAGAGCTGTTTGAAATCACAGGTCCTCGCATGACAGGGCTGCTCGCGCTCAAGGCCACTCGGGCCAGTTTTTTTTATTTTTTTTTTATTGGCGACATCTCTAACATGGCCTCGAAAACGGACAAAGTGACGCCTGTAGCTCACAAATCAACACCTACATTTAACCTCGATGGTGGCGTTGGCCGGAGGAGCCAAACTGAAGGTGTAGACACACATGTACAGTCCTGCGTCGTCTCCTCTTGGTTTGTTGAGCCTGCGGGGCAGAAACACACCTCACATAAACCCACATCAGGCCGCTAAACTCTGTGTTTAACACTCTCACACACAAGTCAATAACATGCAGCTCACCTCCTGTGTCCCTGTGGTTTTGAAATAAATTTGCAAATTACTTTCAGACATTAATTTTTTTGAGGAGCTAGTCTAAAATTTTCTGTTTTAATCAATTCAGAGAGAATATTTGGGGGAGTGTGACCATAAAGACGGTGCTTTGAGTTGCAGAGTTTTGGAGATTAACCATCTCTTGAATATACAGTAATGGGACTCGGCTTGTGGTTCTCAAAGACATGAATGTCTCCTTCCAGAAATCATGACCCGGTTACTCAAGACAATCCACAGACCTCGTGGTGAGCAGTTTCATGTACTCTCTTTCCACTAGAAAGAAGATTTTTTTTGTTTTGTTTTTCTGCTTTCAGCTCCACAAGGCGAGTGCAATCTAATCCCATTATACTGGAGAGAAGGCAGACTCTCTCCGAAACTCAGCGACTCACAACAAAACAATCTAGATGGATAAATAGCACCACAGGCCAGAGGAAAAATATGTAATTTTAATTTTGGGGGTCAACTCATGTCAGCCTGCCTAAAGTGTCAGGTGGTGTAACCATCAGTCATTGTTAATCTTGTGCAAGAAGACCATGTGACAGAAAAGGATGTCACACAGAGGGACCCCTGAGGATCCTAACTGCTGCATGCCAAGGTCAGGAAGTCTTTAAAATATAATTTGACATTTTATGGTCAGGTATAGTTTGATTTAAACGTCAAAGGAAAACATTAAAGGAGCAATATGTAACAGTTGTGCAGTCCAAACAGTGAGCTGGAGCCACAGACGGTATATTAAATAGGTCGAACCCATATTTAATATACGATCTCTGGTTGAAGCGAGTCGTTTTTCCGTGTCGCCTCCAACACAGATTCGAGGAAGCGACAACAAGTCCTAACGCTGCGAGTTGATCAGCTGCTTATAACTGTTGTCAGTTGTCAGTCAATGTAAAGTTAAGCCCGTTATCCCGAAGTCCACTGCTCAGAAAATACACAATCTGGACTTGTAGTTCTGTAACTGCGTCACTCAAATCAACCGCTATAAACATCTTACTCCTTCTCTAAGATTATTAATGATTTCTTATGACTCATTAAGAGACATTAACTCATTTTGGCAACATTTTTCAGGCAGAAACAGTTATTTTGGGCTGGAATAGAAGTTTCAAAAGGGAGAGACTGCACCTTCAGTGTTGTTGCCACAGAAGCCGGTCGATTTGGCATCTTTCCTCGATGCCTGATGGCATGTCATGGTCATTTTATGACAAATTACAGCAAATACATTACAGACTTTTCCTTTAATAATTTATCATAATTATAAGAAGGAGCATTTACTATTAAAAAAAAGTATGTTTGAAATATTCATGCCAAGGCCAAGTGCATACATGTGTCCATGATAATGCCTGTAAAATTAGATTTTAAATTGAAATGTTTAAAAGTTACACCATGCAGCATTGATTTCCAGTGTCCATTTCTTAGTGGCATAACAGAATCTTTCATAAAAATGTGATAATAAACAGTCAAATGAACGTGGAATAAAATGTAATCCACTATTGCGGCCCAATAACATGATTTTCAACATTTTTAAGATTATTTAGAAAGCAGAGGTGTTTTCACCTTTTCAGCATATGTTCCCCACTCAGTAAAGCAAATGCACACAATTTAAGTTTAGAGATATGCTTGATATAATCCTATTTTCATGTGAAACATTAAAATGAAGTAATTACTTTTATGAGTACACCTACATACACTGTGGGTGGATAAAGTAGTGATACTTCTTACACCACTTCACATTTTTAGGTGCATTCAGTCTCACTTTTTGTAAAAAATGGTGCAAATGTCATTCAAATTACAAATTACGTGTGCATTTTAACAAACCTGACGCATGCTTTTAAAGCAGGTTTTTAAAGGCTTTTTGAAATGCACATCATGCCGAACCTTATTTGTTGCTGGCACACACACAAGCTGCACAAGGTTTTTGCTGTGTCTCCAACCTGTACTCGGTGTTCTTGTTTGGGGTGCGTGTTTCTGGGATTTCCTCTCCGTTCTTCATCCAGAAGCTCTCCTGGTGGTCGTTGAGGGCGAAGGTCAGGTTGCACTGCAGCGTGTACGCGTCGCCCTCCACAGGAAGTGTGGTGTGTTCAGAGGAGGTGATTGACGGCTCTGCAAGAGAGGCACAGATCAGCC
>JAJHUR010107367.1:0-12497 GCA_027495735.1 Lutjanus campechanus
CTGTACCAGATAGTCTTGCATTACACCATGTCTGGGAACAAACAAATACAGTTTGCTGTCTTTAGATGGCATCAATGAGTTACATATTTCAGTTTAAGATTTCTGTTTGCACATAAAAGAAACAGACAGCAAAATCTTGATTAAAAAATAAATGAACTGAGGAGCCTCTCATTACCTCCTGATGGGTTCACCCTATTTAGACTAATTTCATATCGGCATCACTGCTCCTGACCACCATAATTTCATGGTCTGATTATGCATACATCTATGGGCATGTGTACCTACACTTTTGTCTGCGTGTAGGTACATGTTGTGTGTGTGATGTGTGTGTATTTAAGTACACAAATGCATGTACATCATACACCAGCATGTGTGTGACATGCATGGCTGCACTCTGATTTTGGGACGGTTGTAAATCGTCAGGGCGGCTCTTCTCCAGTTGAGTGCGATCCCTCAGTGACCCTAATGTTAATTAACGGCTGCAGGATGCCGCCATAAACCTTCAGAGTGGACTCACACATAGACCACAGTAATTACTGGATTAGCACTAGTCAATACTCACAGCAGCCTTAGGAACAGAGCACAAGTAATACAGTGCCAATAAGTTATCTCTCTCATTTTAGTCTATGGGAGACAGTATCACATGCCCCATGAGGAAATCTAATAGTGGCATATATACAAGATGGATGGCAAGGTTAATTTCAGCGTATTTATGTTTAAAAAAATACTATAAACTTTACAGGTGGTTTCCGTGTTAGTCCATAACACAAAATACAATGTATGAGTTGCAGCAATAACTAATTTCTATGGACTTAAATTTTAATGATACAATTACACTGGCGGATCAACTGAGATCCAAATTTCACAAGTAAATAAACAAATTGGAAAGTTTGACAATAAGAAGCCCTTACCATGAACTGTTTATTATATTCCACATAAGCATACCTAAATGTTGTTATTAGAGTTAATCTGTTATTACTATTAATATTAGTTTAAGTGGTCTGTAGAGTCCCCCCCATAAAAATAAAATTATTTGAAAACATTGAGCAATTTTATGTTTTGTGCACAGAAATAGTAGGATTTAAATACCAAACATCAACCCAATTCATAAGTTAATTCTTATTTTCAAAAACAATATGAAACAACATGTTTATTAAACTCTAATGTTACTGTAAACAGGGTGTCTAGTTAAGAAGTTAAATCTGAGACTTTTTCAGCCTTTGTAACGCCACCATTTAACTACATTTGAGGCCAATTTTTGCAGTAAAATTAAGCATCAAATAGGAAATTATAAGCATAGTCTTCTGAGTTAATACACGTTGCCAGTTCAAGTAAGGCAAAATGAGACTGTAACAAGATAACAAAAGCATTCAACAGGTACTTGTAGTGGTGCAGACCACCATTATAGCTTTTAATAAACAAATATCTAAGACCCTCCCTAACAGAATTTAAGACTATTTAATACTTCTACTGGTAAATTTTACAGACCTGTAGCCACCCTGATCAATATATAACCTCTGTGTAGCACAGTGTATTCTGCAAATAAAAAGGGGCTGGAATCCTAGGTAGGACAGAAATAAATATTAGATACTCACTCCAGCACAGTGAATAACATTAATGTCACCACCAGTGCACACAGAGACGCACCACAGCCAATGAACGTCAGCTTGGTCAAAATAAGCTCTTCCTCAGGACTCCACTGGGGCAGAGGAGAGAAGTAGTTGTGTGAGGCAGAGACAAAACGAAAAAAGAGAAAGAGGGGACAATGTCATCAAAATATCATAGGTTTGAGCCATCTGGTGCCTTCTTAAAGACACTGATTTCCTGTCTCATAGCTGAATTTGTGAAAATCTAAAAATGTACAATTTAAAATCATCAGAGTGCTGCAGCTGGTTTTGCTTTTTGTTTGTTTTGCAACCTTCTATGTACTTTGGATAGACAAAAGGAACAGGGCTCAATCACATAATGATTAATATGACAGAAGTTCTAAAATTTCACCACACCACTCATAACCTTAACCACTTTTTAAATTCAGGGCCTACTTTACATTTCCCATCTTTCAACCTCTAATTCAGTATGTGTGATTTCACTCACTGCATTTCAACACATCTCATTTGTTACCTTCGACTCCAGGTAATTCATCAGCACTGCAAAGTTGGTGGTGTGATTACACAGACAGGAAGTCACACCAGAGCTGGCAAAGGTTACCCTGCAACCATCACTGGACCAGCTATTGGGATGATTATGCCTATACAGCACAAAACACAAGCACAGACACACACGGATACAAACACATACTTAATTTGTTTCAGAAAGAAGACACATTTTTACTATTAAATATGGTGAATTTAATATACATATATGTATGTATATATATATATATATATATATATATACACACATATATATATGTATATATATACACACAATGGTTTCATAGGATGTCTAATTTGTCTAATATCTAATTTTGGAATGAAGAACAGCATAAGTACATATACAAAATTTTACATGGCACAGTAAGACATCATCTCTTCATCATTTACAGCCTCCATCACTATTGCAATAATACTTTATCACGGCTGTTTATGTAATTGTGTTGTTGGTTACTTACATCAAGCTGAAATTCCAAAAGGCACAGACAGGAGTAACACGCTGTGAATATTCCACCTAGAAACAGAAACAGATGTTTGCACTTGTTTTCCTTCTCTGACTATTTCACCCTTAATATATTACCTTGGACTCTAACCAACAAAAGCGACATGGATAAAAGCCATGTGCTGCTTGCTGGGAAATGAAAAATTCTGTGTAGTTTCATATTGCATTTGGTTGCTTTTTATATAATACCTGCCATCAACATGGATTTCTGTTTCAACCTATAACTAAATGTTTTGAGAAATTTCAAAAGAACAAATTGTACTCTGAAAAGTATCCCTTGCTAACATTGCAGAACCTATTTAGCATCCTTAAACCTCATAAACATGATTTTTTTTACTCAACTATCAACATGCTGTCTGGCTGCACCAGACTAAAATGGATTCCTTGTCCAATCAGTCATCATGTCCAAATGTATAATTGATATCATGGGCTTAATATTCACCCCGCTGTACAATGGACTATACCACATGTAATGAGGAAAGGGTGTACTCGACGGCCACAGGGACGGTTTGGGCCTTGGAGGCATCACGGACAGTGGCTGATATGACAGCAGAAGCCAGGTGACCAGGGAGGATTCTGGGAAAGTAGACAATGATTAACACTTCATCTGTCTCACAACTTAAAAGTCATAAATACATGAAAACCTTAAAGTGTAACTTGCAGGTTAAATTTCTTAATGAAATTTATATGAAACTTTTGTAAAATGGCTATTTTAAAACTTAATTTAAGATTCTTTAGATATGTAGACAAAAAATCTGAAGAAACAGTTGTCTGTTTGAGCAAGGCTCTTAAAAACACTATTTTTCAAATGTTGCGTGATATTGCGTATCAAGAGGAAGTCACTGTGCCTAAGTAGGAAGTAGGTGTTATTGAGGCTGAGTGATCGTCTTTCACTGAACTAGTATTGTTCAGCTACTTTTACAGGGCATTTCATTTCCATGGTGTTCCTGACAGGAAAAAAACAGGCACTGGCTCCTGGGTGCGTTTCGTGCAAGTGAAGAGGCAGGACGTCACTGCTGCCTCCGCAACTAAAACAGCGATCTGACTGCCGGCTGACACTGACCACACAAGCACCTAACAAACAAAATTTTTATCAGGGAACTGTCATTCATCTCCTCCCCCCCCCCCCCCCCCCCCTTCTCTCTCAGTGTCCATCCCTCTCTGTCTCTCTCTCCCTCCCTCTCTCTCTCTCAGTCCCTTTGTCACTCTCTCCCTCACCCTCTCTTTCTCACCGCTGTAGCACTGTGTGTCGATTTATAGGAGGCAAGGCGGTGTGAGATAGGACTGATAAAAGCTGGTACTCGAACATGAGCTGAACACAGGATTAGCTGTTAGCTAACACCATTCACTCACCAAGACAACTGCCCGGTTCTCCATTGATTCTCCTCACACCACAACTCAATTTCTCTCCTGTGACCATTATTTCCCAACCCTGTTCTGTTCCTGGTCTATTTGACACATAGTTGGCTCAAAATCATAAGCTTGTGGTCCATCATATTCATATGAATGTACATTTTCAACCTTTTCAGAGACAAAGCTAGCATCAGGATCCATATTTATTTATGTTAATTATGATCTAATTCGGCCCATCTGCTTTGATCTACATTGTTTCCATTTTGTCATTTTTAGACGTGGAAGTAAGAAGTCACTGTAGTGAGCATATATGTTTGGTTTTCTTTCTTTCTTTTTTTTTTGAAAATCAAATTTCTATATCATTTCACTGAAGATCAATTCACTGGGGGCTCCAACCCACAAGTTACACTTCAAGTCCAAACTAAAAATACATTCATGTCATAATGTGTTCAAGTTTCACTTTAAGTCCAAACTAAAAATACATTCTTGTCATAATGTGTTCATAGTGTTGCATATTTTGATCATGAATGATGATGATGATAAAAGCAATGACAATTCTATTGACTTAACTTAAATTTGGTATGAGCTGAAAGTGACACTCGGAAAAATGCTACCACATTATATGGTGGCTTTGGTGGAAATGATTTGTTTGGTGAGAGACCCTAAAAATTACGTCTCAAGTTAGAATTTTCATATTTGAACATAGGGGCCATTTTTAATGACAAAAGCATTTGTACTTTTACTGTATCTCAAGCCAAACATTGTGATTTCTGCTGATTAAACGTTTGTAATGAGCTATTGTTTATATTTATATTGCAAATATAATAAGCTATAGCACTTGTGTGCTTGTTTCTTACAACATTTAAAGAAGCACATAAAAGAAAATAACAGCCAAATTACCTTTTTACTTTCTCTTGGTGACTCAGTGGAGGCTCCTGGGATCCAGACACGACCTCACTCAGATGGCTGTAGTGGGTATGAATAAACATCAATTCTTTATATCCTGGTTAGAGAGAGAGAAGGAGAAAAACAGATTTATTTTTTCCTTTCACACATTCATTCCGATAGCTGCCTGAGTCAAACACATTGTTCAGTTAAAAGGAGTTTTATTTACCCTTTAAGTTCTGTTTCCAAAATGACACAGCAAAAGCTCTACAGCAAAGAATGTGTCTACTGGAGTATGAGTTCATTCAGTTAGTATTTTTATTTTATGTAATCATGTACACATAAACATTAAATACTATTTAAATGTGACTACAGGCTTTATTTTTAAGTTGATCCTTTAGCCATAAGACAGTAACAAAAATGGTAATTAAAATTTGAGCATATGGGCACATACATTTTTTTGTTCTCATTTGGGTTAGCCTTTATGACAAATGCATTTTTGTGTCTATGTGTGTGTTTCCTACCTAGTGTGTGTAGTCTCCGGAGCTCAGTGTCAGGGATAAGCAACTCATCCTGACCACTGCTGCTGGTGTGAGAGCCGACTGCAGATGGCTTGAAGACTTGACAACAGCTCTCTTCAGACAGCCTCTGCCACTTCATGTACACATCTGGCAACAAAGACAGGAGAGGAAACCAAGACAATAACAGATTAACAGGAATAGTAACAATGAGTAGAAATGAAACAATCTTTTTTATTTATCTATATCAAGCTAAGAGCTATCAATGCTTTGGGTCATTAATATTCTATATGAAAGACTTATAGACATTGTATTAAAAATATTCCCTTAATTCTGAACTTGTACCCATTTGAAAAAACAAGGAGTTAAATGAGTGCAATAAAACTTATAAAGTCATAAACCAAAAAAGAATAGCTATTGCAATATTGATTGTTGCAACCTCCACATCACAAGAATGCTAACATTTTTCTTCAAGTGAAATGTGTAAGAAAGTTTTGTGAATAAAATGTTCTGCTTTGAAATCTTATTTTTCATCTTTCTTAAGTTTCTCCATCAACTTCTATCACCACTGAAACTGTGCCCCCTGTATTTTCAACATAACACAGATGGATAATCAATATTATCTTTGAAGAAGTTCTTATTACCTATGTTCTTGGTAGAAAGAGTGAAGCCTCTTCCCTCAGCAGATAACATGTCTGCAAGCGTTTCAGTGAGACTATCAATGCTCTTGACAATAGTAAATGGTCCCATGCTGACCTGTTCAAGAAATAAAAACCCAACAACAAAAAGTCAGACCGAGATTAGTGAAAGAGAACTGACAACTTTCCTGTATTAATAAAGTTGAGAAATTTATTTTACCCTTGAAATGGAACTAATTATGCAATATAACAACAGTGGGAGACGTTAAGATAAAAGCAATTGTTGGATTGAATCTGAGTTACAAATAAAGTTCTTCAATACAACCCAGAAACATCTTTGGTTTATTTTTCCTGCCTGGTTAGACAGGATTTCTACAGTTTGCTTGGTGACAATACAATGCTAACTACTGTACTTCCCATGGTGCACTTAAGCTGTATTTTAGGGTATTTTTGGGGGACAAAAATTAATTGTATTTGTAACAGTACAAAGCAAATAAATGAACCCTTAGAGAATTTTTTGGGGAGAAACAGAACCCTCACCCCATCCTCAGTCTGGCTCATCCACTGTGTAGCCATGTGGGGCTCCAGCATCAAACTCGCCATTTTTACATAATTGGTAGCAATGGACACCATGACCTCTGCTGCATCGACTTCGGAAGAGTGAGTGCTAGCCAATGTAGTAAGGTCCATCTCAATCATCTGGGTGAGGTAGAGGACATCACTGGAGGTGAGGAGGTTTGGCCCGCCAGCCTCCAGCATATGCAGAACAGCCTGAGTCAGCTGCTGCAGCAAGGTTAAATCTCTGTCCCAGGACATATTAACGCTCAGCTCCTCCATTACCTGAGGAAAAAAAGGATAGGTAAATATTTTGAATTTTATTACTTGGAGAAAGGGGGTTGCGATGCACTGCGGCTAATTCCACGCAAGTTAGTCCTGACAGTACTGGGGAAGTTAATCAGAAACTTATTACGCTCCTAAAATTGTCACAAGATGAATTTTTGAATTTAGAGAGTACTTTACCTGTATGGCTTGCCAGTATTTGCATGTCTGGTATCAAGACACATAATACTGAGCTTCTTTGAAAGGCACAAATCCTACCGTAAACATGGCCAATATGTCCTCTACTGCACAGCTGAAATTGAATTTAATATCTGTGTGGCTGCAAAATTGTTACTTTTTTTTATCTTTTAATGCATCTTCTTTGTATTCTCAGGTGTTGAACTGCCTCTGCACTAATATCACCAAGATTAGTTCTTGTTAATTTTACACACTGGACCACTAAAGTGAAGATGTTTTACATGCAAAACTGCCCAACTCACAGGTTTGGTTCGAGGATCCTTGCTCAATCTAGTGAAGAATGGTGTCTTTGGTAAAGTGATAACATCCAGCCCGTCTGCAGACAGAAACAGATACAAACATAATACATGAAATCTATTACAGAAAAACACAACACACTACAGCCATTTCCATAGATTCCACACTCTGCTATGATGACACAGTGTTAACAACATTAAAAAAATGTTAATCGACAACCACCATTACAAAAAAGTTGGGACATTGTGTTAAACATGAATAAAAACACAATTCAATTGAATACAGTACAGACAACATATTTAATGTTCCATTGATAAACTTTATTTTGTGTAAATATATACCATTATGAATTGGACGCCTGTAACACATTTTTAAAAAAAGTTGGGACAAGGACCACAAAATACAGGGAAAGGTGTGGAATGCTCAGAAAACATATTTTCAGAACATCCAAAAAGTAAATAGGTTAATGGCTAAGATGTGACAGTATCATCATTGCCTATTAATTTTCACTTTATGAAAAAGTATGGGAAATAGTCCAACAGTTTAAGACCAATATTTCTCAACACAAAACTGCAAGGAATTTAGCGATGTCACATCTACAATCCATAATGTCATTAAAAGACTCAGAAAATCCAAAGAAATCTCTGCAGATAAGGAGCAAGGTGGAAAACTAACACTGAACGCCCATAACCGTTAACCTCTCAGGCGGCACTGAATAAAAAACTGTATTAAAAACCCACATAATTGTTTAAAGGATGGTGCATGGGCTGTGGAACACTTTATGAAACTGTTTGTCCCCGCATGTACAAATCCAAGTTAAGAGTCTACCATACAAAGTGAAAGCCATATATCAACAACATGCAAGAACACTGCCAACTTCTCTGGGGCCCAAGCTCATCTGAGATGGACTGACACACAAAAAAAACCTTCAACAATTTGCATCTTCACTTCCCCAGTGCTTACTGAACATGGAGAAGATGATATATCACAACAGTAAACATGCCCCTGTCCTGACTTTTTTAGAACCTGTTGCAGGCAAATTCAGAATGAATGTATATTTACAAAAAACAATAAAGTTAATGAGACTGAACATCAAATATCTTATATTTGTCTGTATTTAACTGACTATAGGTCAAAAGGTGACACAACATCCTGACTTATTGTTGTAAATTAGGAAATGGTTGTATTCATTGCAACTCTATCATTGAATTGAACATCCAGGTCATGTTATTTTTTGTAATGGTCTCTCAAGGTTGGATACAGCATATCAGCAGCAAACCATCATGTTGCACCTAAAGTATAATACATTAAAATTCATTCACATTATTATTATTATTGGTACCTTTCTTAAACTGGCAGACAGCCCCTCTGAATGAGTCACACTTGGCGAAGTTCGAGCTCCCAGTAACAGGGTCAAAGATGCCACAATCCTCATCAGTCTGAGGGCTGTGGAGCACCGCAAGGGCAAACGTTTGGTTTTGCAAAGAACTGCCGTCCAGGAGGGAGTCCAAGAGCAAATCTGCTGAGACAGTGATGTTTCCTAGTAAAGGAAATGGTGGAGGTTGTTCTTAATATTATGTTCTTGAAAATGAAACAAAGATACATCAAGACTGAATATCATGTCCAGTGACAGTAAAATAGATAATGCCACACTTCATAAGTCTTAAAAATTACAAAGCTTGTCAAGATGTAATTCAAGGCAGTAAAACTGGGCAGGTTTCATTAACCACAAACAACACCATCATCAACATATGATGTCACATGAAAACATATGTCAAAACGAAAACTACACAGCATTATAACATGTTTAAATGAAATAAACTTCACATTTTACAATTTAACTTTTTTCCCAAAAACATTATCTCCAAAAAGTTGTGTTAAGCAAACACTCCCTCAGCCAAGAAGTTTTACTGAGTTAAGTTTCAAAATGATGATGACAAGCATTTTCTGATCTGCTGTCCCTATGCTAGTGTACAACTAAGACACTGCTAGAAATGGACGCTGATCAGATGATTAACTGTCACAATGACTGGATATCGCACTTCTGTTGCAGGAACAGGTACCGGGTACCGCCATGTCGGTTAAGGTCATGTTACTGAAAGACTGAGGGATCAATCCTGGCAACAGTCAGTCCTTCGGCAGCTACTGTACACACACCCTGACTCTGTTTGTAAGTTGATCTTTAACAGATCAACAAATTAATTTCTCCGCTGCAACTGAAAATCACTGAAGAAATGCAAGCTCACTATCCTTGCTGCATGTTCAGTTCCAGGAGGGGGGAGTCAGGGGTTTGGACTCTCATCGCTCACTGGGGAGCATGATGTCAGAACGGAAGAAGTTTGTTTTGAAGGGTGGGATTCAGAGTGACGTGAGTCACAAAACATTTACAAGAACCATTAGGAACCTCTGCCAATTACAACTTGGTCACCATCTCCCCTATTCATTGGAGAGTGAAAGTAAGAGGGAGGAAGAGAGACAAAAATCTCCTCTTTCCTTCAATCTCATTAAACTTCCAGCAGTGCCAAATGCCAGAAAGTGAGTGTGTCTGTGCTTCTTTACTGCATGCATGTAGGTTTGCCAAAGCAGGCCACAAATTCAGAAAGGATTGGGGATTCTGATCAAGCTTTTTTGCTGACCCAAATCTGAGTCATTTAGTAATGAGTACCTGCCAATTCCAAACCCAAAAATGATATTTATATTTTCCTACATAACACAGCTGCGTGGCACACAATATCTAGTGTAATTTGGACCAATAATGTCACTCAATTTACATAGAAGCTGCTGCTTGCATATACAATAAACTTAATAGGTCATTTATCATAGTAAACAGAATGATTGTTTTTTGATTTTCTTTTGTTTAAATTCAATGCTTGGTAATACAGTTTAAAGTGCAGCCTGATTTGACAAGTTGCCACACCATAACTGGGCCTGATTAAGAGTTAGATTAAAGCAGTGTGGATGTAAAGGAAGATGAAACAGAGACAGAGCAGATTTGGGTCTGGTTGTATGGGGAATGCCAGATGGGTGGAGTTATCCACACCAGGCCAGCTCAGATCTTGGCATGTTGCTGAAAAGTGAGTAGTCCAAAATGACTGTCAAATGGTCTCTATGTGATTGTTTTTTTTCTGCATAGCAACCCCACCCAACCCTTGTGCCGAACTACCTAAACTGTAAACAGAATTTGAAAGTGATGCCTAACTATACCTATGGACCTTATGTATATATTGTAGTCTCTTCTGTATTTTATGGTCTAAACTGTTCCTGTATGTCCCTGTACTTAATGATTAAACTTGATTTAGAGTCTGATAACCCTTCAGCTTCTTTCCCTGCCTTCATGATGCATCTTAACAAATGTACCTTGACATGGGTTGTCTCTCCACAGCTTCGTAAGGGAGGACTCTATTTCCATGGCTGCTCCACTCCACTTGAACACCAGCCCAGAGGAAATGGGTGAACACTCCTTTTCCATGGTGTAGATTTCGCTGGTGTTTAGTACCCGATCCCATATGTGCAGCTCTGTGATGCTCCCTGAGAATGACTCATCCTTCTTAAAAGAGCCCCCAAAGGTGTCCTGCTCCTGCCCGATAATGAAAACGCCGTCTCGGCCAATGCTGTCAGGACTTTTTAGGCCATCACCTCTAGAGACCACAAGGCCATGAGTAAATAGTGCCCATCGTCCACCATCCTGGCTCCAAGAAATACACACCGAGTGCCAGGAGCCGTCATGGTCGAAGGCTTCTTGGTAAGGTCCATGATTACCATGGACCAGCAAAGCCAGCTGAACAAGCTTGCCCGGGATCAGGTTTGCACGGAGCTGGAACTCATTAATATGTAACGGGATGGAATAGGAGAAGATGGTGGAAATTCCAAAGCACTTTGGGTCGAAGCGGAGACGGGTGCAAACGGTCACTGCACCCATGGAGGGGAACTTGTGTAGGAGACGGGCATGCTTCCTGTCCGAGCGGCTGGTGAACTCCAGAATCAGGGTCTGGGAGGAACCTTTGGTTTCACCCCAAACAGAGAGAAGAAAAAGGCATTACTATGAAGGAAAAATCCTGGCACAGCTCTCGGAAAGGATCGAACCTAATCATAAAATTGCACTTAGTGGTTCTATTCCTACTGTAAACACTTTTTTGAGTGTTGCAGAGCAGCATCGTCAGTCCCACTTTACATTCTGTTACCCTTTACCCTTTGAGCCTACTATTAAAAAAGAACAGGCCATGCTAATATCTAATATAAAGTGTCAGACTGAACATACTTGTCACATGTGTCATGATTTTCCTGGCAATCCACACAGGCTGAGAGATGTTCAAGGATTTTAAAAAGATGGTAAGTTCTTGGTTCTCTTCTGAGTTGGAGACAGTGGCTAAGGCCCCTGAGCGCTGGTTGCACAGCTCCCCTGCACGGCTCCACTGCAGGCGATCAGGCACATACTCATAGTAGGAATCATCAAATGTCAGGGTTCTGGTTTCCAGTGTAAAAGCTGTGCAACAAAGAGGAAACAAATAAGTCGAGAGATACCAGACAGCATTGGTAAAATTCAGACTAAAATGACTGACTCTGACTGACAGATCATATCTGGGACTTGATTCTATAACCAGTGCTCTGGCATCTGGATTAAATCTGGTAACTGGTGGAAAAGAAATACTCTGCAGTTGTGCTTTTACCATACAAATGATGCTCGTAACATGTAAAAAAAAAAGTTCAATTCAGGTTTTCATTCTGAATTTACGGCAAGCCACCAGCCAAATAAAATGATGATGTAAATGTTCCAAGACTTCCTGTACCTTGCGCCTGTCACACATTTACATCAAATCTCATCCAAATCTGGGCGGACGTTTGGCTCGGTGGGTGGAGCGTCCGACCCATGTGTTGAGGCTGTGGTCCTCTGCAGCGGCCGCTGGTTCGACTCCCGCCCTTGGCCCTTTGCTGCGTGTCATCCCCTCTCTCTCTGCCCTGTTTCCTGTCTACTCTTCAGCTATCTCTATCAAATAAAGGCACAAATGGCCAAAAAAAAATAAAAATAAAAATTAAACTTAAAAAAAAAAAAAAAAAAAAAAAAAAAAAAAAAAAAAAAAGAAAAAAAAAAAAAAAAAAAAAAAAAAAAAAAAAAAAAATAAAAAAGTGGAAAAAA
>JAJHUR010107367.1:12517-26016 GCA_027495735.1 Lutjanus campechanus
TTTTTTTTTTTGTTTGGGTGTGCATTTTGTGAGCTGCAAATAAAAGAGTTTATTCTGACCAGTTTAAAATTCAGATTTTGTTAATTCAGATAAGTGTAAGTGAGAAAATGTGATTTGGATGACAATCCGTCAAAGAACTGTAACATTAAAAGGTGCAATATGTAAGAATTTCAAATTAAAACATTCAAAAAATTTAAAAAAATAACCAACAGGAGTTGTTCACAGTGTGTCAAGAAGTTTTGATATTATGATGTCTGTGTATTGTACTGCATATGTAACTACTAAAGTTCACATTAACACCAGCTAGCGCCGGTACCACCAGTAATACCACTTTGTACCTCAAGAGGAGATAGTCCAATAGTATTCTCCATTTGCACAATGTGATGTGACAGATACCCACTTTACGGACTGTCGGCCACTTAGTATCCAGGGTCAAACCTGCAGCATATGTAGCATATGTGGTCACCTGAGTCCCTTTTGATCCCCAAGTTATTAAAATACTTCACTTTTTACAGTTTGATTTGCACATATTGTTAATATTTTACCATTTGCTCTGTATATTGTGTGTATGAGTGTTTAGTTAGCATTTTTTGATCATTTTGATAATCACATAGGTGTTTTTAAAGTGATACTCCACTTTGTGAGAATAAGCATTAAGATATATACGAAGTCTCGCGAGATCGACGCCATGTTTACATCCTACCGGCTACATGCTACAGTTGACATTTCTGCTAAAAACATGGCGTAAATGCCGTCTTTTGCGGTTAATTTTTAATGTTGCGGCTCGCGGACACTTGGATTACACCACACAAGCAGGATGAAGACATTTTGTTTGTTTTGTGTGCTTTTTTTAAACGTTTTATCCGTGGTCACCGTTCACTGCCATTGTACTGGATGAGGCTGCTACCCTGTTTCTCCTAAAACTCCAGGATTGTTTTGTGAACTGCAGACCTTCACCCATCATCACATCGGCATAATGGTGAGTACATACTGAATGGCTTATTCTCACAAAGTGGAGTATCACTTTAAATAGCAAGGTTAGCCAGTGAGCTAGCCTAGTTGGCTGCTAACATAAAGAAAACCACAGTGAAGTTTATGAAGAGGGTGGTCAGCTCCATAGAAGCCATTTTTAGACAGAAATCCTGCAATATCGCTGCAATGACAGCTTGCCTTTAAGCTGGCTTTGTATTGTACACTGACCAGGAAGTGCTGGCATAACAACATCCCGTGGCATAACAAAATAGCAAACCAGTCACCTGGTGATTCTGCTTGTCTACTCGTTCATTATCACACACACAGAGGATTAAAAAGCACTCAGGTGACCATGAACATATACTGCAGATTTGATACTGGAAAGAAAGTGACTGACAATCCATAAAGCTGAAATGCGTCACACTAAATTGTGCAAGAGGAGAATAGCTAAGGCCACTAAGTTACTGCCACCAACTGCCTTGTCTTTATCGTCCCTGGAGTCAAGAGTCCTGCTCGAAGCTAGGCATGGGCGTATTGATACTCTGGAATCGATACTTCGATATTTTGGAATCGATACTTCTTCCCGATACCACTGTGCTAATACAAAACTGTCTCTTATACACATCTAGATGTGTATAAGAGACAGGAGCTCAAGTGATGTTTAGGACATGTGCTTCATGCCTATTCACATTGCTCTTGGTTGCATTTTGTTTTTATCTATACAACAACTTGTCCAACTCAGCAAGGCATAAAACCCTTTTTTTATTTCCAGTATTTACACTTTGCATTAAAAACAGGTGGATGAGAACACATATACTAAGAGTTTAAACCAGCCACCAGCCAAATGATGATGAACAGTAAATACCCCATTTCTTTCTGGTCACATATGACAGGCAACTGTTGAACATTTGCGCCCGCCAAAGAGTCTTACACGTCTCCATCAGTTTTTTTTTTTTGTTTGGGTGTGCATTTTGTGAGCTGCAAATAAAAGAGTTTATTCTGACCAGTTTAAAATTCAGATTTTGTTAATTCAGATAAGTGTAAGTGAGAAAATGTGATTTGGATGACAATCCGTCAAAGAACTGTAACATTAAAAGGTGCAATATGTAAGAATTTCAAATTAAAACATTCAAAAAATTTAAAAAAATAACCAACAGGAGTTGTTCACAGTGTGTCAAGAAGTTTTGATATTATGATGTCTGTGTATTGTACTGCATATGTAACTACTAAAGTTCACATTAACACCAGCTAGCGCCGGTACCACCAGTAATACCACTTTGTACCTCAAGAGGAGATAGTCCAATAGTATTCTCCATTTGCACAATGTGATGTGACAGATACCCACTTTACGGACTGTCGGCCACTTAGTATCCAGGGTCAAACCTGCAGCATATGTAGCATATGTGGTCACCTGAGTCCCTTTTGATCCCCAAGTTATTAAAATACTTCACTTTTTACAGTTTGATTTGCACATATTGTTAATATTTTACCATTTGCTCTGTATATTGTGTGTATGAGTGTTTAGTTAGCATTTTTTGATCATTTTGATAATCACATAGGTGTTTTTAAAGTGATACTCCACTTTGTGAGAATAAGCATTAAGATATATACGAAGTCTCGCGAGATCGACGCCATGTTTACATCCTACCGGCTACATGCTACAGTTGACATTTCTGCTAAAAACATGGCGTAAATGCCGTCTTTTGCGGTTAATTTTTAATGTTGCGGCTCGCGGACACTTGGATTACAACACACAAGCAGGATGGAGACATTTTGTTTGTTTTGTGTGCTTTTTTTAAACGTTTTATCCGTGGTCACCGTTCACTGCCATTGTACTGGATGAGGCTGCTACCCTGTTTCTCCTAAAACTCCAGGATTGTTTTGTGAACTGCAGACCTTCACCCATCATCACATCGGCATAATGGTGAGTACATACTGAATGGCTTATTCTCACAAAGTGGAGTATCACTTTAAATAGCAAGGTTAGCCAGTGAGCTAGCCTAGTTGGCTGCTAACATAAAGAAAACCACAGTGAAGTTTATGAAGAGGGTGGTCAGCTCCATAGAAGCCATTTTTAGACAGAAATCCTGCAATATCGCTGCAATGACAGCTTGCCTTTAAGCTGGCTTTGTATTGTACACTGACCAGGAAGTGCTGGCATAACAACATCCCGTGGCATAACAAAATAGCAAACCAGTCACCTGGTGATTCTGCTTGTCTACTCGTTCATTATCACACACACAGAGGATTAAAAAGCACTCAGGTGACCATGAACATATACTGCAGATTTGATACTGGAAAGAAAGTGACTGACAATCCATAAAGCTGAAATGCGTCACACTAAATTGTGCAAGAGGAGAATAGCTAAGGCCACTAAGTTACTGCCACCAACTGCCTTGTCTTTATCGTCCCTGGAGTCAAGAGTCCTGCTCGAAGCTAGGCATGGGCGTATTGATACTCTGGAATCGATACTTCGATATTTTGGAATCGATACTTCTTCCCGATACCACTGTGCTAATACAAAACATGCAATCTGTTTTCACAAGAGCTTTGGGCATTAAATGTATGTGTGAAAACCAGCCCAGACGTATTTTAGATGGTCTTCCGTGTCACATGATTATGGCAGCCTATCAGATATCAGAGCAGAAGGCTGATGTTGACAGTGATGATGTTGATGTTGCTGCTAGTGTTGGGAATGATGATGTTGTGTTATGTTTCACTGGTTTAATGCAGGTTTTTGAGCACTATGTTGATCTTTCACTTTAAGAAATTAAATTAATTTTGTATCAATTTAATTTAAAAAGGATTTATTTTCATCTTATTTTTATTTCATTTACTCGTTGATCTATTTTATTATCATTTTATAACCATTTCTTTTAAGTATTTATGTTCATGAATTTTATTCAGATTTCATATTGCTCTACAATAACGTTATTAATGAACACTGTGCAATCATGTGATTTTTCTTTAAGGAGCAAAAAGTATCGGTATTGGTATCGATGAAAAAGTACCATAAACTAATGGTATCATATCAAAAGAAAAAATTGTTGGTATCGCCCATCCCTACTCGAAGCCTGTAGATCATCTCAGTGACATTACTGTATTCCGTGTTGTCTAACAGGTCTCACTCAGTTTTGGAGGCTGGGTTCAGTTCTTATCCGGCCATATTCACTGGGAGCTCAGTTCTGTTGCCCACACACCCAGCTCTGGTGCCCATTACACGCTACTCCCCACCAGCATTTCCTGCTAATTCTGACACATTGCACCTTTAATGCTGGCTAAGCCTTAGTGAAACCTCTACTTTGCTAGTTAGTGGTTCAGGTTAGGGTTACTTGCTAGGTCAAGCAGACTAGCTAAGCTAGCTAACGTTAACTTACAGTACTTGGTCTATCTGCCACATTGAATACAATGTTATTTAACGTTAACTGAACAGAGAAATATAAAGTGACTCACCTGATATGCAGCTATGAAAACAAACCTGAAACAAAAGATTAAGTTTAGTTCATTGATGATGGTATAAAGCAACAGACAGTTTCTTCCTTACTAAAAAGATAAAGCCTATACACAACAGGTGCCCTGATTAACGGAAAAATAACGAGATAGAGGCGAAGAACACCTGCATTTCCTCCGCCAAGCCAGTTGTCTTCACACATAACACCTTAACTACTTGTTTGTTTTTTTCGTGCCCCTACATCAAATGTAGAAAATGATTATCAAGTTTTAACTGTAATAAATTTAATCTATGATTCAGTTCTACAGCATAAAAGTTAAGTTGCCTTCATTTTTTCATGGCGGAGTAATTTAGAACGTTGAAGTCCTGACAGATAATTCTTGATTGACTTTCTAGCCAATCAAAATCCAGTATTTAAACTAGCAACAAATCTGTATCTAACATATAGCCCAGGAATAAAATCATACAGGAGATGTGCAATCCGGCGATACGAAACTCTTTCCCGCATATTATACAAAGACAGAAAAACATCCATGAGACCATGAACAGTATAAACTCATAGGAATATTTTATGGCTTTTCCCTTTTTTCACAACCATTCTACACATGTAAACACGGGGCATGAATTTTGTGTCCTTTTTCAGAAAAAAAAATCTATTAGGATATGGGCGTTTCACACAGCTCTGAAAAACTGCCTAATTAAGAGTCAACATGTGCTAAAACAGAGAAGAGAAAACGTAAATACAGAGTTGAAGTACTTACAAGAAAGCCTAACTTGGGGAACAATAACCAGTGCATCCTGAAAAAAAATGAAGAAATCTTCATTATCTGAGAATGAAGTTGAATGTAATCGTACGATGCTTTCTCAAGCATAAAAAAAGCAAAACTAGTCTGCAGTTTTACCTGAATTAGTCGTCTTGTTAAAAACTTTTTCGCGCGTCTTCTCATTCCAATCGCGTCGTGTCTGTGAACGCAGCATACAACCACTCCTGAAAGTGAGGATGATGATTCCACAAGTGTGAAGTTACTCAACAACGTATGTTTTCTTCTCACTCCGTCACTGAAGTACAGAGGGAACCCTGGCGGCAGCTGACTCCAGAGAGCAAGAGGGGAGGATGCACGGGAAGCTGCAGAGAGGAGGAGTGGGTGTAACCTGCAGGGAGCAGCGCTTAAGAGTTACCAAAAGTAGGGTTCAAGGACCTGCAGGGGCCCTTGAGTGGCTTCCAGGGTCTAGTCAAGTTAGAGATTTGCACAATGACGTAATATACAAATAAATGGGAGTAATCTTGATGGATGTAACTAGGAGTTCATATCATAATAAACTTTGGTTTCTGTAGTGTGACCTCAAAAATAGGGAGGGTTTTGATACCCAAAAGTTTCAGAGACTTTGTTTCTTGTTGTCTGGTGACTCTTAAAGAATTAAAATAACAAAATAAGAACAATGAAATAGCATTTTCATTTTAAAATAATTTTAATTTTAGCTTTCAAGAAAGAATACAGAATACTTCATCCCTCTAGCATGAAGTTGCATAAATCTCTGGCATAAAATAATTTTGCTTTCATTCATTTCATCTTTCAACCTGCCCCTAAAAGAAAACTGACGAGGCAGATTTTACATTTTAGACTTTTAGAGTTGTATAGAACTTGCAGTGTCAGAAACAGGATGTGACAATGAAAAGGGTGAAAAAAAATGTGTGATGATTTGTCAGAAATCAGGAGAAATAGGGGACAAATGTGATCATAAGGGTAATAGGGTCTCCTGAGAAAATCAGGAGAGATGGCATGTATGGCAGTAGTTCCCAAACTAAGCTTCAGGAAGTGCCAGGTGGTCCCACCCACAATATTAGTAAGGAAATAGTTAAGCCACAATTTAACTTCAAACAGTGAGATTAATCTATAAATGTTTTATTTATAGGTTTCACTGTCCACCTACAACAGAGACTGAAAAAATAACATTTCAACAGGTGTGATTTCCAAGGATTTATTATACTATATGTGTAAATCTGTGGACTCTTATCAAATAATTTCTCTACTGGACAATCATTCTTCTTTATTTTGCAATTTGAGAAAAACGTTGAATGATGTGAATAGTTAAAATGTTGAGTATAAAGTCAAAATAACATTTTCACTTTGTTGATAATGATGCAAAAAAAAAGGTAACCTAAAGGTAAAAGAAGCAAGCTTGTGACTGGTAGGTCGCTGGTTCAATCCTGCAACCAGGATAAATCTGGGTGGGGAAAGTGAAAGAACAGCCCTCGTCCCTCCCTTATTACCACCACTGAGGTGCCGTTGAGCAACCCCAACCACTCCAGCAGAGCTGATCAGAGGCCAACAGATAAGACTGTGGTTGTACTGGACAGCTTCCAGGTGTGAATGTGATCAGAGTGATCCTGAAAAAGAGAGCATTGCTCTCAGTAAAACTGAGTTACTTTTCATTTATTCCTGGCACGGATACAGAAAGTTCTATTTTTTCTCAAAATCTTGACTTCATTCACGAAAGTCTTCCAGTGCCAAGTCTTCACCAGGAGTCCATGCTTTACTGAACATAGTAACCTGTAATATGAAAGGTTGGTCAAATCAAGCCACATGAATTTATTGCAATAGTACAAAGTTGCTATATTATTTTGGCATATTAAGTTTTTACCAAGTAATATAAAACATTAAAAAGGACAAAAAACCCACTGCTTTGTGAAAGTACATGTATTAAGAGGAAACACTGAGTATACAAGTCTCCTGAGTGCAAATTGTTGCAGCATATTATACAAAAAAGCAAACCTTTATGCAAATATGAGAACAAAATATATCTTCATACAAGAAAGAAATCATATACAGCAGAGACTAGGGAGCAAGTCTCATTATTTTACAAAACACAACCTGAGCTGCTGCATATTGAAATTTTGCATGTTTGAATTTATAAAAAATGCAACAATGAATAATTTAGTAGCCTCTGAAAAATAGTACAACAGAGAAGGCCTGCTACAGCATAAGTGAATATTCTCCTTACAGCCAGTTAATGTTCCTAATTGCGTTTATCCATCAAGAGTGACTGAAAGGTCCAGTGTGTAATATTTATGGGGGTTTATTAGCAGAATGTGGCAGAAATGGAACATAATATTCATTAAGTATGTTTTCATTAGTGTTAAATCACCTGAATATAAGAACTGCTGTGTTTTCGTAACCTTAGAACGAGCCGTTTATATCTAAAGAGGGTGCAGGTCCTCTTCCAAGGAGTCTGACATGTTGCACCGCCATGTCTCTACAGTAGCCCAGAACAGACAAAACAAATACTGGCTCCAGATACGGCCTTTAGCATTTCGCGCATTAGGCAGCCACCACGGGTTCTCACCTGTAGCTGCTACTAAATCCTACACACTGCCTACACACTGGTCTTTTAATGCTCTTAGCTGCAAATTACCATCTCAATTAATTCCTGATGAATGTACATGACCTAACATAGGCAAACAAGAACATCCACAAGATCAGCTATTTCTGTATGGTGTTCTTAATGCCTGCCACCAGGAATTTTCTGTTAAATGAGATGAAACAAGCTTGTGTTTACATTTTCCCAGCCAAATTTAGGGTGAGCTGTACGTTAGCCAGTTAAAAAGAAGCAGGAGAAGATTTTTAATTAGATAATTATAATTTTGATGTTATAGTTTCTGATTATTACTACGGAAACAAAAACCATTAAAGTTCCTTGTAGTAGCTTTAAGAAAGAACCTACAGCACATCTTGACAGCAGTGCTTTTTACACCATATTAGAACCAACAGTTATTTCTGCATTTTTGAATATTCCACATATTGTATTCATTTACTATTTTCTTTGCAATTAAAAAAATGGCCCATAAAAATATACAGATATTGCTCACATTTAGAAAGCATAGTTGTCTGTATGTGACTATAACAACAAATTTTTATCAACCTGGATGACAACACTAATGAAGTCTCTTCAGTGTCTGCTGTGCAACCTCTTTGTTAATACCAGAAGGGGCTCGCTGCAAAGTTTTCTCAATATCAGCAGTTCATTTTTACAGTAAATCGTACATGATGTGAGCACATCAAAAAGAATGACAAAGTCACACCCAGTGTGGGCTGCCTTTGGACAACACACCTGAAGGGAGCGAGTACACTATCTTACTCACGACTCGATTTCTAACAGTGCTGTGAGTGGTAGTGCTCTCCTTAGTTAAGATTTCATTTTCAGTGCTCTTATCGGAAGCGGCAGACCTTCTGCTCTCTCCTGCCTCTTGTTGGTTCCAGGAGGAGGACAGGGACTGCAGGGCAGAGTGGAGCTCGTCTCGTGCGGCCATGACACTCTGAAGACAGGGAAGCTGCAGGGCTGGCGTCAGCGCTCCTTCCTTGGACAGACCAGTGATCAGCTCATCGACAGCCTTGGCAGAGAAGGAGATCAGCTCTCTGCAGCTGCTGAGGTCAGAGTCTCTATCTTTTCCTGGAAAGGAGATGACGGTCAGATAGAAAAAGTGATATGTAGGACAAAAATCTACTTAATAACCAAACCCCAGAACTCTTAAACTCAAAATATACAGTATTTTTTAAAAGAAAGGGTATTATTAGTGTTGTCTATTGTCTGTCTTTTAATTTTTTTTGGATGGACCTTGAGTCTGGAATAAAGCATATCTATCTATCTATCTATAGCAGTGATAATGAGATATAATACAGTTTAACACTCAAGAATGAGAATTTTATGTCATATTGTTAAACTGAATAAGCTTTGATAGGCTGAGACTCAGGCACATCAAAACAATATCCACTAAACCCACACCTTTCACAGAAGGCTGGGCAATGTATCGATATCATACTGATATCATGATATGCGCCTTGATATCATCTTAGATTTTGGATATCATTTTATCCTGATACAGCATAAGTGTTGAATTGTGCTGGTTTTAAAGGCTGCATTACAGTAAAGGGATATTATTTTCTGAACTTACCAGACTGCTCTAGCCGTTCTATTAATTGCCTTCAACCACTTAGTCATTATATCCACATTACTGATTATTATTTGTAAATAAAACAAAAAAAACAACAACAAAGAAAAATGTGTTAATACTTTGTGAAGGCACTAACAGCAATACCATGGTCAAAATATTGTTATTAAGCTGGCATAGAAGTTTTACGAATCAGCCTTCCTGAAATTGCCTCTAATTGTACTACACTGTAACTGGGCTTTTAGAAAATCTTAATGAATTGAAATAGTGAAAGACATAAAGCAAGAATAAATGGTTTCAGCCCCTGACTTACAGTACTGTTTCTTCAACTGTTCTAGGGTGAGGGTTTTATTCCTATGCTGTACAATGTAAGATACACTGGATAAGAGTTTTAGTTAAACATCCAGGCTGTGTGTATGTCAGAAGCTTCACCTCGCAGGGCGGTAGACAGACAGGAATGCAGCTGTCTGATGGCCTGGTTCAGCTGGAACAGCTTGGTCACTGTAGTCCTCAGTCTCTGCAGATGAGAAGCCTCCTCCACTCCCTCCTCCAACTCCTCTGGGTCAGTCTCCCTCTCCTGCTTGAAAACAGGAACACACCCAAAAAAAAACGAATACAAGACAGAGCAAATAAACAGTATTAAAAGTAACGCAACCGAGAATTACACAGACACAACCATAGACATACAAGATCATACAATTGGATGGTACTGAAAAAATACACTTACTCAGTTGTTAACCACATGTTAAGCAGCTCTTAGTGGCACTTTGTTTGAGGGAGTGTTACTCAACAAATTATCTAATTCTAATTTTCCCCAGTTACATTTTCCTCAACTGGTCTTGATATTTTAACCAGGGATCTGTTAACTGTCAGTTCCAATTCTGTAAGTAGCCTAAAGCCACTTCAAGAATCATACAGCTGCATGCAGACACACACACACACTTGCAATGATGTCATTGAGCGAATGGGGCTCCATGGTGATGTGTCCTTTTCTATGACATAAACCTGCTGGCCTTCTTCCCAGTTCACTAAAGTACAGCAGAAAATGTTGTTGCGCAATTCTGTTGTTTTCAAGTACGCAGCTCTGTAAACAAGCTATTTTAACCTAAAATGACCATCCGTGTTTAATTATCAGTAATCGTGTTCAAGTAGTTTTTGTCCCTACATTTTCCTTATATAAAATAACAACATTTTGTCCACCAACGGCAATTCCATAACCTTTTCCCCTCTATTTACACCAACATTAGAATCACCTTTTCTAAAGAGCTGCAAACTATAAAAGCACAACATTTTGTGGTTCAACCAATGAATGATACTGTCTGCTACAGTACACATTAATAGACGCATTTACATCCAACATTATGCACATGTGCAGTCCTTGGTTACATGAAAGTAGATACCTCAGGCTATAACTCTTGGTTTATTTGACTACAATAACACCGTGGGCAGCAAAATGCCCCTGTGCCTATATGTGTCAATGATTGGTTTTAACAAAAAAAACTGCTAGTTTGTGTGGCTAAGATAACGGCAAACAAGCCTGTTAGCTGTGACTGATGCCACTTCATTCAACACATTCATTACCTGAATGATCGTCAAGGGACGACTGTGGAGAGATAAGCCTACAGAGCATTGAGCTTTACAGGAGCAATAAAGGCTGAGTGGCATCTTTAACGGGGCTGCTGTGGGTGTGGGTATTAATCTGTAACATTTAAGCCTGTGTCAAGATGGAAGATTGGTTTTAACCTTCACATATCCAGGGAAGCTTTGCTGAGCATGTATTCTGTCTTTGAGCTACAGTTTACACAAACAATACCAGTAGTTTTTGTAAAGAAGCTGTAGACAGACGAAAGCTAATAACATTAATCAAATTCTGTAATTTTGACCATTTTTATTGCCAACATTCACATTTTTTTAAATCTAGAATAAGATTTTTGGCAAACTAGAATATGACACATCATGAAGCAGTAAAGGGCAATGAATCATTTAAGGGGAAAAACCAATAAGCTTTTCTAATGTTATACATCCACGCAAAACTACATCTGACAATAGAATGTGTGCAGTGTTGTGTAGTTTTCTAATTAAATTCCAAACCTTTTGAATTTGTCACTTCTTGCAAACTACAGCAGTCAATATTTTAACTTAAATTTTGCATTTCATGATTGTTCAGGATCATGTGTTGGCACCAGGAAATAAAGAAGGCAGAGTATGGGAGGGAGGAACTGAGGAGCTGCTGGTGACACCTGTAGTTGGCCAACACAACATCCATGTAATTGCAAGATTTACCTTCACAACACTTTTCTAAAGATGTGCAGAAATTAGAAGCATTTCACAATTGTACCATAACTCCTAGTTTGTAGTATGTTGTGCAGCCGAAACTCACTTCAATATGGCAATGCATGTAGTTCTGTAGAGCTCGGGCTAAGTCAAGCGTCTTGGATTTTAGGCTCTGCAGGACCTGTAAGGAGAGATGGATTATCAATGATGACAGCTAATTTTAAGAATATTAACTCACAACTTTATGGGAAGGAAATTATCAAGACAAAATTTAGTTGTATAACCATGATAACTTGTGTGACTGTGAACAAATGACACAGCTAGGTTATGTTCTCTTACTGGGTTCCTGGGGTAGGCCAGCTGAGCCTCTCTCAGCATTTCTCTGGTGATGGTGAGAGACTCCTCTAAAAGAGACCGGACACCCTTATTGGTCCCCTTTAGCAGACAGAGGACAACGGATTGCTGAAAAGATGTAAACATATAGTACCATAAATTATATTTTTAATCACATTTGCCTGTTGCCAGTCACCAAAGGCTACAACATGTAATACACAACATAACCCAGATGGTTTTTGAACAGACATTAATATTTGAGAGTTCTGATAATGATCCACAATTTTTGATACCGATTCCATGAAATTTTATTTTGACATGAAGTGATTCCTAAGTCCTCACTTTTTAGACATCTTTGTTTCATTTCCAAGAGATCATCTGTCAGGCACATTGCCTCTAGTATTCTTTTAAATAGAAATTTCTGGATGTATTTTCCTGTTTTATAAGGAAATTATAATAAAGACTGTAACACATATGTAATGTAGCAATCTTGCCGCTTGCACATATCTCTATCTGAAACCTCAGGACATATAGACTGTATATAGAAGTGGACGGAGCCTTTGTGACGTCACCCATTGGTTTCTGAACACCCGTTTTGAAGCCTCAAGTTTCAGATTTGGCCAGCGCCATTTGACAGTTTTGAAACCGGATGTGAATATGATTGGTTGAGACGGGGGAGCAGGGCAGGATAGCATAGACGGTATAGTCTATGGGAGCAAGTGAGTGGCACTACCATAGGGCACTACGCCTGTCAATCACGAAACCACGCCCCTAATTATACAGAACTTTAAGCCTTAATATAAAATCAATGAATGACTTATATGAAAATTCAAGTCTGGTTCAGTGAACATGGTGGGGGATATTAGCGATAGAGATCAAAATCGTTTTTTTGACACGGGCTATAAATATGTTTATTTCAGCTGTAAAGTTTGGCATTTTAGAACGGGTGTCAATGGGACCGGGCTCCTTTTTGCAACCAGCTCGCGCGCCCCCTGCTGGATTTCGGTGCGAATACAGCGTTACTGCACTTCCGCATTGGCTTCATTTTTCAGAGCTGGAAGCTCCGTCCACTTCTATATACAGTCTAGGGGACATATACACATCTGTTGAATAAAAATTTACTGAAGACAATATAATAGAATCTTATGTCCTTTACCGCACCCCTTGCATTACATGTTATGCACCTTTAAAAGACTTACAATTCTAAACATTTCCTTACATTTCCCTCTGCTTACACAGCATAATGAGATACTACTGCACTTGCACACCAACAAATCAAACATGCTGTATCCTTATTCCGCTCAATAATTCCCCATCCCCTAATGTGTTCCTTACTCTGAGATCCACATAGCTAATATTCCATTCTCCAGTATTGTGGAGTGGGGGCTTGATTACAGTGCACCCCAGAGCTTTGACATGGATAGTAGCTGCTGCGGTATTAATGGTGGTGTTACCTTGCCTGTGGCCTGGGCACCCAGCTCCACAGCATTCAGCTGCATGCCCGTCATTGCCGCCAGGTGG
>JAJHUR010107368.1:0-11636 GCA_027495735.1 Lutjanus campechanus
GGACCAGGAGGAAATACAAGAGTGAAGCCAAGTTAAATGAATATGATTTATGTAAATAATCAAAGAAGAGTTTGCTGATGCTATCATGGTAACCTTTACTTCACTGAAATTCAAGTTGCCCCTATCATTGTTAATGATTGATTTAAAAAATTTGTGGGGCGTGTGATGTGATCTTTTTTTTTCGGTTAGACATGCCAAAAAAAAAAAAAGAACCATTGCTGTAGGGCATAGATCTATTATAATGAAGCAGATAGTGAATGCAAAAAATGGTGCCCATTCAGTCCAATGAGAGTTGCTAGAAAAAGTTTTCAAGCTTCATGTTGTACTCACTGGTACAATATAGTGGTAAGTTCCATGTTAAATTCCTTCAAAGTCTTCACTACTTACATTATATGAGCCTGAACAGACGTAGATGTAAACGGTAACTTGATTGGTTGGTGGAGACAAACAACTGTGAGGCAGTAATTCTGTTTTTTTGGCTGCTCTGTTTTATATGACCATGGAGAGCTCACTTCTTACTTGTCTTAGCCCCGAGTGGCCACAACTTATCAATGACTGCTTCAGTTTGAAATCTTGTTTCAGCTCAGGATGCTTGTTGCATCTGGCAGTTGTGGTGGCATTGCAGCAGGTGCTTCACCATCTGTTGCTTGGCCAGGATGTGCACTCTACTGAGTGCACTCTTCTAGTTTCAATTTAAATAAGATTGTTGCAATATCTTTAATAGCATCTAAATATGCCACCTTTGTCATGGGGTCAGCTATAAATAGGTATGCTGCTTTTTTTGGAGGTGTGGGGGTGTGTGAACCTGATCGGGATGTAGAATGGGGTGCATGGCCTAAAAAGTTTGGGAATTGCAGCTCTAAGCAACAAAACTAGCAAAGAATAGAGAACAAAACATTCACAACTACAGCCTCTCTGTAGGTCACATCAGCTGTTGCTAATGAATTTTATTTTTGTGAGTAACTTGATAAGAGCACAACTGTCTGTTGTCTGGTTCAAGCGTTCAGTCCGCAGCCAGCGTCTGCGCTCAGCCAAAGATCATTTATGAGAGAAGAAACTCCACTTTGTGACGCCGCTGTACAAAGAAATCTGTCATTATTTATTATGTGCTCAATTTACTAATGCACTCTTGGTAATGATGAAGGTTTTTTATGGAGAAAGGCCTTACCAAGGACAGGGGTTGTAAATTAGCTTTGGCTCGAAATCCTATATGCAATAAATCTGTATCATTACAGCCTGTTACAATGTTTTGTTTTGTTTTTTTGTAATGTTACTGACAATAAATAAATAAAATAATTGCAAACAAATTTAACAGAGTGAAACATGAGTTTCAGAAGTCACATTCTCCTGTTTAATAAATTGATGTGTACTAAACTTTAAGCTAAATGTAATAGTTTTGAAGCAATGCCTTCAATATTTGGATCAAGTAGCTTAACGTGTCAGATTTTTTTAGTCTATACAGTAGCTGTTATTTCAGTGTGGATCTAAAGCTAAGATGATTAACTATTTGGTTGATTGACAGGAAATTAACTGGTAACTATACTGATTATATAGTGTTGGGTTATTTTACTTTTCAAGCAAGTGAATTTCCCAGGTTTGGAGTCAATTAAGTTTATCTTATATCGTCAAAAATGACACATTTATGCTCTTTTTCCTTTATGACAGATGACTGAGTATGCTTTTGCCAATGGTGATCAGTTATTAAGGAGTTAAAGAGGTTAATTTATGCTGAATTACAATTACAGAATTATATACTTACTGCAAACTTATAAAACTTACTTATACTATACTGAAAAAAGTTAACTTTAAACAATGTGGAAAGCCCCGTGGCTGCAGACATCAAGTGTAATTCTGCTTCCAATGTGTAAGGTAGGTTGAACTACAAAAGATCTGTGTGTTGATTCTAGCCTACCTATATTAGTAATTATCCAACCAGACTTTAGATAAAATTACTTCCGTGAGAATTACTGAGGTATCTAATCACATTGTGAAGAAACTCAGTGGTGGTTTATTTTTGGAGCAAATCATCCCAACGTTGACAGATGACTGCAGATAAGATCGCTGCTCTTTCTCGCTCCCATTCCCCTGATCATCCATCCTCCAAGTTCTTATCTGTGCTGCTGACTTGTATTGGAAACCTGACAGGCTAAATGGGATTGACTTTTAATTAGCTGCACTCCCAAGGTAAAATGGGTTTAATTGCCTGAATTATCTCACCGGTTCCTGAAGGTGGTAGGGCAACAAGAAGCACCTGGATAGCTTTTTCAACAAATAAACCAGTTGGACTGTTGTTTTGAATCAGATTAATATAATTAAACTGATAATTAAAGGCAGTTAATAACTAGCATTACCAGAAGTTTTATATAGATTTATACTTGATGCAATGGCATTTCTGCAATAAGCTTTTATTTACAGCACCACAACACTAGACGGATGAATCATCAGTAATCAGGCGTTATTGTGCTTTCAGTATATTCTCCACAATAATTACGTTTGCATTCTTTTGTTTAAATTGTACTATAGTGTGACAATGCTTCCAGGTAACACCATCACCATACCATCCCCGTATTTATCTTCTTTCATTCACCGTGATAAAGAGCTGTGATTGCAGTGAGCAGAAATGTAATGGAAACGGCTTTGTTAGACGTGTGTTACAGAAAAAGATTACTGCGTCCTTCTTCAACTTAAGGCCACGATTAATACTAAAAACAGTCTATTAAATGATGATGTGAAAGCAATGTGACAATGTCAAAGGTAACAGATAATTATCACCTGAATCTGACGCTCTCCTCGGCCCTGCAGAGTGTTCGGCCAACAACTTGTTTTAATCCACTCCCACTACTTTCATAGCATCATTTCTGGCCGCAGCAGTCAGCTGTTTTTAGCAAAGAAAAAAAACTAAAAACCTGCTGTACACTACCTGCTTTGCACCGAACAGCAAATACATACAATTATGGACTAGCTAGTGAACATTACGACAGAGCATTTATCAGGTACAGCAACCTTTCCCAAACTTTCAGGACAGACCCATTTTTATTGACTACGGGCAATGTGAATTAATTTTCCTCATTACAGTAGAAGAAGAGAGGGTCAAGAAAGTGAGTCAGTCATGTGTTTTGTGTTCTTAATCAGTAGGATCTTGGTAAAGACCACAGCCAGAATAAAAGGGAATGAATATTGACTATATCAGGCCAAGTTAAGCATTATTATCTCCAAGGGGCAATTTGTTGCATACCTCACCACACCATACAATAATTCTACCACAAAAAAAACAAAAAAACATATAAAATTACATGATACTATTCACAAGACCAATAGAAGCAGGGACCAATGAGTTTTTTTAAAATCTGCAGATTATATCTGCAACCAGATGGAAACTAGGGCGACTAGAGCAGCAAAAATTGGCCTTCTTGGTGGCTCTGACTTTCTACATGTGGGCGAGATCATTCAGATTTGTGGTTGCAAATTTTGTTGCACGTTCTGAGAGTTCTGTCCAGCCTGTTCTTATTTTTCAAGTGAAGTGACCCAAACCAGCAAGTAAAAGAGAGGGATAAAACAGATTCAGTAAAACTCAAAGGATAACTCCTCGTCAATTATTGTCCTTAGAAATTTGTACCGTTTGCAACATCAACAGTCTGGTCATGAATAACAGCAGGAAGAATAGAATGAAGTTTCATCCTAAAGTCAATTATTATCTCATTTGTTTAGGAGAGGCGGCCAGAAACTCCAAATGAATAATAATGTTGCTGCATAACTACTGGATGTGTAATTAAGTAATTGTTTGCTAACAAGGTTAACATATCAACTTCAAAGGTGATAGTCAGTAGGATTGGGCAATTGGCATATAATGATGTCAACAGTGAAACATCACGATAGTAAATGATTATTGTCAATAAAAGCTGAAAAAAGATAGTAGATTTAGAAATAATTTTTATGTTTGCACCTAAATTAAAACAATAACCCTAATAGTAAGTATTTTGTTCAAAACCCATTTCTGCTTTTTGCAAGATTAAAGTTTTAATCTTCACTTTTAACAATCCCCACTGGCTGGGGTTTCCAAAAACATGTATGCTAGGTCAATTGGAGTTGGCCCCCTGGCACTGTATATGGCTGCCCACTGCTGCTAATTAACAGGAAGGGTTTAATGCAGAGAATGAATTTGACTGTATTATTGGAATTTATTATTGTATTATCACAATAAACTTGGTCTTTAGCTTTGCCTTTTACACAGAATTATATAAATCCAGCTTACTGTGACTAGTTAAAACTGCTCCTGCTAAACTGTCATGTACTGTATGTCAACACCAAATTTCACAATTAACAATTAACATTCTCCATCACTGTACCTAAAAAGATATTCTTGGTGGTGTTTATGTCTCTGCATTGGCCTGGGTTTCATCTGCATCAGGTCCCACTCACCCAGTGTGAGATAAATAAAATAGCAGATATGACATTATAAAATGATATTTTAATAAATAACCCCAAACTATTGCCCAACGTTTACTTTGACTGAATGGAACTCAAATAATTCTCAAAAACTAGCCATCACAATGAAACTGTCGTACGTAAGTGTGACCAAATGTTAAAAGCAAGTCTTGAAATTGATAGAAACAGATTCTGCACGGTGCTGAACAAAAACATAATATTTAGCTGCTATATTCCAGTAGTGTTCTTGCATTATGAGACAATATGGAGCTCTCAGCAGCTGTTACCCTGCAGAGTGATCATCATCTTTCCCCTGGAGTTAAATGCTCCACAGGGAACGGAGCAGCAGCAGACTTCACATTTTGCAGAAAATACACAAAGCATTTCCTCCACTGGAAATAAAATGGTCGCGAAAATATATGATCAGGCCCAGTAAGGTATCATAATGAACATGAGAATGAGACTCTTGAGATAAAAAAAAATCTCAGTCAAATGACTGATGACCATAAGTTGTTGGTGGACATAACAGTCCAGAGGCTTCACCATGAGCCCCCTGTGAGTCAGCCATGACTGAAACAGAAAAGCAGCAGAGCCGAGCTATAATGACTCCTTCAATTAACGACCATTTAATTTGGCCTGCTTGACTGGCCTTTTGTGTTCAGCAGTAATAGCCATTAGAGAGACTATAACACGCCATTTAATGGAGGAACAAAGAGCAAAATTATTTCAGAGTAAGAGACTGCATGACAAATCAGGTACGAAGCAAAGCTATTTGATCCGAAGAAACCAGAGGAGGACAGAAATGCTTTCAAAATGGCCCCTGTGCTCCTTTTCCCAGAGAAAATTTAAATAAATTGTCTCATCTCAGATAGTTGGGTTGTCTTGTGCATTTCTATTTAAAAGAAACATGTGCCTACTTCAGCATTTTTAAACACACAGACATACCTGTATAAATATTGTCCCTTTTTGGACATGATGGGATTTGCTGTAGGTGAGAAATATTCAGACTGTGAAATACCGTCAATGTGAGGTTATTTCCTCTGTAGTGGTAACTGGGGTTTTGTTGTAAGACCTGAAGGAAATGGGTCACCAACACTGGTGAAGATTAAACATAGCCATACATGGTTCTCTGAGGTAAATTACTGAAAAAGAATGAAAGCTACAGGAGTGGGGGGAAAATTTACAAAAGAATTGCAAATCCTCTTCTCTTCAATTATAACTCAATCCACAAATGCCAAACTGACTTTTGACAATATGTTGCACATTAAGACAAGATGTATGCCAATTTCTTTTGATATGTGCAAATATTCCTGATCGATTTTTCCATCAACACAATGCATGTGATTGTGTGAGGGTAGATGAGCAAGAGAAAAGAAAAGAGTGCGGTGGCTGCGCTCAGAGCAGACAGGTTTTGGCGATCAGAGCAGAGGAACTAAAATGTAGCAGTGAAGTTGTCTAGTGGCAGTAAATGTACAGTTTGTTCCTGAAAACACTGCAGAAAAAGTTCACTAAGTTCCCACATCTTGCTTAACAGCTGCTGGTTGAAGTGAAGGACGAGTCTGTGGGATTTAACCAGAGCAGAGTGAGCTACTTTCTCTGCTCCGCCTCAGTTGCAAAAATGTGGATGAAATATATCTTCAGTCCCTTTTTACTGGGCACCAGCCTCACGTTTGCACAAGTATTGTTGAAAAATTGACTTGAAGTCTAAATAGACGCTTCTGGTTTATGGGTGGCTGAGACACAAGACACACAGAGCTGCATAGGTTAAAATGAGAGCATTTCTGTTGCATGACACATGCAAGTGAAAAAGGTGTCTAAGTCGGTCGATAGACCGATAAATATACAGAATACTGCCTCTGAGGAATCCTTTTAAAGGCCATTATAAGGGAATTTTGTCATCAATAAAATCTTCAAAGCTGCACACGTGGTTATATGCGTGTGCACGGACAACACACAAACACACACATATAAATGGACATATCTATATGCCACACACACACACCAAGAGCAACATTTTCACCCTGCTGCCTGCTGTGTTGAATTTACACCTGCAAAAGAGCCACAGGGGAATGGAGAGCTAATGGGCCATACGAAAATTCAACTTCCCGCACAAACCCTGAAGCTGTTTGTCCATCCCTCTGTCCATATGACAGCTGCTATGTTACATACATTTAGCTATTTTTGCAGACATCATAACCAACACAAACCTTATTTTTAAGAATGTTGGTTGAAATATTACTTGCAAAAGACTAGTTTGGGGTGTTGCTAAAGTCACTGCCAGGCCGGCAATTTGGAAAAGTACTCTGGCAGCAGCATGTGACTGGCATTCAGAAGGCAACTTCAAGGTTGCTTTCAAAAAAGGTGGAGGCAGAGAAATAAAGGGACTCTCTGTGCTACGTGTAAATACTCGTGTTTACTTTAACACCTTGTTCGTTGATATTACATGACATAACAGCAGGCCTTTTTTTTAAAGCTGTGTGAGGAAGAAGAGTTGAGTGTCTGTATGTGCTATGTTAAGTGCCTTGTAAGGATTACTATATCTTTGTGTGTATCTTTCCTGACTGCCAACATTTATGATGTTTCAGATTCCTTCTCACAAGTCATGCAGCTGACAAAAAGCACTTCCAACAGGGAAGCTGATGATCAGACCTCAGGGGACATGATTCATGCTGTCAGTATAGTGATATATACGAGCTGTGAGAGCTACTTACAGTAGGTGTAACCAAACATTTAGTTTACAGACAGAAACCCTGTCTCTCTTCAGTTTTCAGTTTATTAAAGCACAGTATTGATCTGCTTGGGTTGTCGTTACATGTCAAATATTGATCCTGACATTTTTGCAGCACCTTGAAGGAAGGTTTTTCCGCCCGTAGCTTCGGCTGATAGACATTTGTGAGTCCTGGAGGTGGTTTTGCCCTGTCTTCACTCTTCTAAGCAGCCAAATAAAGATCGGAGTTATCAGTCCAGAGGCAGGTTTAAAGCTGCCACAGTGTGAAGGAGACTGTCGTCTGACTTGTAATGACACAGCCCGAGAGCCATTACATCTTTGATGGGAGACTTAAGCAGAAATCCATTTCAGTGTGTCTGAGGTGAGGCAGGCTCAGAGGGGAAGGTTTGGAAAGAGCAATCTGTTGTGATAAGCTGCACATTTACTGATGGAGGCTTCCTCTAAGGGTGACCGTGGTTTTAAAATTATTACTGATGCCAGATAAAGAGTTTTTTGTTTTTTTTAGCCAGATTAGTCAAACAGAAGGAAGACAGAGGTGTTTTGTCTACACATTTGTCGTATTAATTGTCACTTTTTCAGTGATACCATCAGACATCTGCAGAGGAAACACGTTGACAACAAAGGCAGGGGGTGCAACAATAATCTCCTGGGCAGAAAATGGCTGCTATGGAGCGCTCTGGTGAATGTGAGACTGCAGTACTCTGGTTTTCACAGTACTGTTCATATGCAACCATCTTCTCTCACCAACAGTTTCATTCCCTTTCTGTATATCGAACAACATAAAAATAATTATCCAACTGACCGACTATAAAAAGGCATCAGTCAACCATTACTTCACAGATTAACTGATTACAAAAATAATCATTAGTTGTAGCTGCAACCCACGTAATCCTGAAACATGAAAATCACGCGAGATGACAATTTGGATATCTGATTAAGATGCCAAACATTTATGCTAATGGTTCTAGTTTCTCAAAGGTGAGGATTTTCTGTTTTGTTACATCGTATCATCATATCATTTTAAATTAAAAATATTTAGGTTTCAGACTGGTCAGAAAAAAGAAGACGTTTTCACAGTTTCAAGGTTTCATGGAAAAAAATAAAGATCAAAATAAAAAATATATTCAGCTGATTTAATAATTTGATTTAATAATCAGAATGATGTTTATTTAACTGATTGCAGCTAAGAAAATAATCATATTAGAGCTGCAACAATTAGTCAATTAATGGACTGTTTGTCAACTATTAAAATAATCGGCAAATATTTAGATAATCAATTAATTGTGGAGTCATTTAAAAAAAAGTCCACATTCTGTGATTTCAGCTTCTAAAATGTTAATAGTTTTTGGCTTCTTTATTCCTCTGGGACAGTAAACTTAATATCTCTGATTTATGGTTTTAAGGCATCACCTTGAGCTCTGAGAAACAGAGATCAATATTTTTCACTCTTTCTGATATTTTATAAACCAAATAACTAATCAGTTAATCTAGAAAATGCTCAACAGATAAATTGATAATGAAACTAATCACTAGTTGCACACTCGGAGCCATATAATCCTTAATGTTAGGTTACAGGTAAAACATGAAATGAAACCCCGGACACATCCAGCAGACTGAGGTTACCATGGTGAGGGGAGTGTCTGAGGCTGTGCTGTGCCTCCTATTGGTGAACAGTCCTGACTGATTTAAGACCTGCGGTCCTTCATGCCACAGAGCAGGTGGTAAAGTCCATCTGCACCTTTAAGAGGCTGGAAACCACCTCTATAAGTAATATCCTTATAAAAGTAATTTACTGCAAAGGGGGTAAATACCTCAAACATGATGAAGTATTTGTAATAAACAATAAGTACAACGGTGCATTGCTGTTCTTAAATGTAGCACATCCTCTGGGACACCCAACAGTCACACAGCAACAGTGAAAAATACCATCATAAATTATCCTAAGTGAGCATATTTTAATGTTTATACATTTTCTGAAAGAGACAAACAGCTGCAGTCTCACAGGGTGTCTGGTAGAAAGGGAAACAGATGAAATGTCGAGTAACAGCAAGATGATTCACATTTTTAACTGATTAACAATTGTTGTATTAAAATAATATATATATAATTATTTAAATATTTCTTGATAATTTTTGATAATGAATGAATTGATGAAAGATGATACATAATTATTATGCCAAGATCAGTGTTGAACAAGCTGCGTTCAAGATCATGACTAATATCTTGTTTAAGGTCAATACCACATGTTTAAAACAATACAATATGTAGTATTAAAGTTTCCCAAGCTATAAAGAAATGATCTAAATGCTCATTCAAGACCTCTGTTCTACTCAGGTTTATTTCTCTTACAAACACATCTCTTACAACTTCAAACTGGCTTGTTTAAACTAAGTTTATGTCTGAAGTGTCCTACTTGATTAGCTTCTTTTCTATTTTTAGATATGCACTACCGGATCTGTGTTAAAACTGTAATTTTATTCAGCGCTGCTGAACTGTGACCTTCATGTAGTCTGTTCTCTGTAATTTGGTTTGCATTATTCAGGATGTAAAGAAAAGGTTATTACAGAGACAAAATAAGAGGTTATGTTTGATAAATAAACTTGACAGCCCACTGAGCACAACATTCAATAAGATTAGTTATTTAAAGCCTTATATAAGATATTATTCATTCAATTGACTGACATGTTTGTAATGTCAATACAATAAACTTGACCCCTTTTATCTATTAAACTCTTAAGTTAGCATACAACCATGCACACTTTATCCTGTTTCCATATACTGCACTGATGATAATATGCTGTTTTGAATTTTCCTCATGTGGTTCAGTACAATGTTAGTGTTGGGACTGATTTTTACTGGTATGATTTAATTGCATTTTATCTTGCCAACTATCCAGAGGCTCTTTAGATAAAGACAGATAGATTTGTGTGGCAGTTGACTGTCACGGTAAGCAATGCATTAGTCAAACTTGAATATTTTCAGTGGAATAATAACACACACATTAGGGATGCCACACCCCATGGCAGCTAAATATTATTTGGTAATAGCAATGGGATATCTCTTAAAACGAAGAGAAACCACAGCTCTGGGTAATCACTGGCCATTTCACCACCGCAACACTAAAGGGGACCTGAGAGTGACAGGTCTTGCAGAAAAATCTTAGCTAGGTCATGCTGATGAGAAAAAGTAATATTCCTTGCACGTCAACAGAAAAATGTTTTGTGGGTGATTGTTCAATTCTTGGTGGACTTTATCAGCAGGAGCCATGAGTCCATTGACAGTGAAGGGCTGGAGCTCAAGCTGCTCCCATCCCAATCTCGTTCCACATGATTATTCTCAATTTCACAGCTGATGGTTTTTACTGAGACAGACGGCAGCAGCCAAATGCCAAAGTACAGAGGAGAGTGCTCTGAGGTGGGAGAGAAAGTTAGAGAGGGATGAGGGGAAAAAAAAGATAGGCTGGTCAGTCAACTTCATCACCAGTGTTTGGGATAGAAGTGATCTGTGAATGTGACCTGCTGCCAGGTCGTGCAGGATGGTGAGAGATGCAGGCAGCTGCTAGATCTCAGTTCTGACAGGACAAACCTGGATTTATGTGAACCTGGCAGTGGTGAAAGAATTCAGATCCTTTACTTAAAAGGCATAATATTGTACCTTTCAGTCATCACATATGACCCACTATGACCCACATTTTGCTGTGCTCGGGACACTTTACAAACCCAAGACATCCATATTTGACCATGCTGTGAATGAGACTGAATCAACTATCTTTCGGGTGCGTTTGCAAGCAGCTCAGACAAATCCTACTGAATCTACCTTTAAGTAAAAGTACAAATACAACCTCCTCAAGTAAAAGTGCACAAGTATTGTCAGTAAAATGTAATTAAAGTGAAGTGAAAGTGAAAATATCTGTCTCTCTCATGCACATTTGAAACATTTCAAGGAGACAACTACACATTGATTTTATGTCCAAGGTTACAAAATTAAAAGGTTGATTAAAACTACCTGTTTAATCTTTAACAATGTGCTGAATTTTATAATCTTTTCAAATGTTTTTTTTTTTTTTATGTGAAATCTAGTAACTCTAACTGTCAAATAAATGTGGTGCAGTAAACCTCTAAGATTTATTGATCGATTCAACACACACACTGGCTCAACCAACTTACAATTCACTCCAGTTTGGGTAATGTTTGCAAAAAATCAGACGTCAAGCTGTTTATTTAAGCTTTTTTTTTCTTTAACCATTTTTAAATATTAACTTCTTCTGTAGAAACTAAGGGCTGAGTGTCACAGACAGGCTGAGCAACTCGTAGAGTTTTGAGAGATCAACTAACACATTGCTGGTTTTGTTCTTCCCATGGGTTTGGTGACAATAACAAAAATATAGTGAGTCAACGGCCTTATTCTTTAAGCGCAGATGCAGACTAAAAGTAAAATTTCCTTAAAACATGTTTCTCCAAACTCTTTGAACCCCAATTCAATA
>JAJHUR010107374.1:0-18001 GCA_027495735.1 Lutjanus campechanus
TCTTCCTCTGCAATAAGGTGGAAGACAATGTAGCCATATATCAGTATCAGCCACTGCAATTGCAAAATGAAAATATCGGCAAAAATTCAGTATTGTGCAAGTGTTGCTAAACCCTGCTCTATTAAACAGACTTTATGTGTGACATAGATATTTCTTGTTATTGTCTAACACATGTCTCCACCCCTGCCTCTTTCTATCCCCCAGGGTCCTGCTTCCAGAGTATGTTCTGGATTTTGGTTGTGTCATTCCAGGCACAGTCCTCAGTCACACTGTAAATGTCACCAATACTGGATCAGTGGATGTGTCCTTCCATGCTGATCACAGACTTTTTACTGGCACAGGTAATGCAATACATGACATTACTGAAGGTCCAAAGGCGTTTTCAGTACTTCATTTTTCTCATTTTCATGTGATATACATAAGAAATACAAACACAAACAGAAATATTTTCAGCCTCCTTTGAGTTGCAGTCACAAACATTTCTGAAATTGTGCACAAAATTAATCTTGAAAATAGCAAAATACAAAATTGTGAAAATCTCTTAATAATAAATTAAGTTAATAGTTAAGTTATAGTTTGAGATATTTGGAAAAACACTTTGATTTTTTTGTGACGAGAAGAAATGAGAAGAATGTTACCACTTTCATATCTGTCCACAAAATTTTGAAGCAGGTGCCAAGCCATGATTATCTTAGCTTAGCATGAAGACTGGACACTGTCGAAACTGCTATTTAGAAATGTGAACATTCAGTTTTAGTACTTGGCATCAGGAAAAATTAATCAGAGACAAAACCCCTTAAAATGCTTAAAATACACCATCTTGTCCTCAATGGCGTACTCAGTTTTGAGAATAAAGTCAAAATGTTATATCCTGGGAACCAGCTGGTCCTGCCCACAGCTCATGTTTTCATTTTCTCTTGCAGATAATTCACATTTGCATATTAGTCTGGTGATGCCAGACTTGGAAGTATTGCATATAAATTTGAGATGGTATTAAAACTTTATTCTTGACATTTCAAATTAATATTTAACATTTGGACTTAATTCTCAACACTGTAACTTTATTCTCTGAATGCAAAAAAAAATCTTCTCCTCCTGATTTATTTTCCTTTCATGCCTGCCCCTAATACTCTGAAAATCAATCAATCAATCAATCAACTTTATTTATATAGCACATTTTAAAAACCACAGGGGTAGCCAAGGTGCTGTACATTAGGACATAAAAATAATTAAAAGAACAAAAACAAAACAGGACAACTCAAGCATAAAACAAACAAACAAACAAACAAGCCCATGGCAAGTGCTCCCTTAGAGGATGCCAAACCGAGTGGAAATAAGTTAAAGTGTACTAAAGTGTATTGAAAGCCAAGGAGTAAAAGTGTGTTTTTAAAAGAGATTTAAAAGCAGGAAGCGACGAGGCCTGTCTGACATTCAAAGGCAACTCGTTCCAGAGCTTAGGAGCAGCAGCGGCAAACGCTCTGTCTCCTCTGAGCTTCAGCCTTGTTGTGGGGACTGCCAGCAGCAGCTGATCGGCTGATCTTAGGGCTCGGGGTGGGCAGTAAGGATGAAGCAGATCAGAAAGATATGGTGGAGCAATGTTGTTTAAACAACAAAGGAAAGAAGCGATCTGCAGACTGCTGCAGTCTGAGGAAGAGCATTTAGCTCGAAACGGCACGCTAATAAAATTGCATATGGGAGCTCGTTTGGTGTGCGGATCGCTTCTTTCCTTTTTCATTTTGATGCTTTGTGATCCAGCACCCAACCCAGTGGGCCTCGGGGATGTGCGTGTCCTATTTTCATCATACTTTTGCCCCCAATACTCTTCCATATCCTGTGTTTGTACACAATTTAAGTGAATAACTTTCTGTCCTAAAGGATAGAAAAGTAGAGGAACAGAGTATGTATCATGGATAAAATGATGAATATCTCATGGGAGGGCCGCATCATTAATGGTGTAATATTGTATTCATCTTTTGATATTAATCTTTGTGTTTTCACGTTTTTATTTCTTCTCAAAGTTTTACACTTTCTTGGTAAAAAAAAAAAGAGTTTTACTGAATTTTTTATTTCTTCAAAGGTTTCTATGGAGAATTTAAAAGAGTGAAAAACCTGCCTTGTGGTGAGACACAGACTTTCACAGTTAAATTCGATCCTAAAGGAGCCAACCTGAAGATGGGAGACGCAAGTGTTGTCATGCCAATACAGGTACACACACACACAAACACGTACAAGTGCACAAGTATTGTTGTTAGTTTTGATTCAGTGTAAAATTTCTACATTACTGGGGTCTTGTTTCCTGTGATGGTCAGTAGCAATATGAGCTTGAGAGCATTTGGTTTGGTTTTACAGGTCACAGGCGGTGCAGTGGTCCAGGTGCGGCTGTGTGCAGTGGTGACTGAGCCGGCTGTGACTGTTTCCACGGATACGCTGCACTTTGACACTGTGCAGTGTGGCATGTGTCAGGTAATACAGCATGATTACATGGAATTACAAGATACTGTTTTATAGCCCTTCAAAGGTTGCTTGTTATTATCTATGATTGAATGAAAATGTTACAGAAGAACCAGAGAAATCTAGCTTTTATTATATATATTATATAGATATATGTTTACAGTCACTGTACACTGTCCATCTCCCTCTCATTCCATGTCATGTCCTGAAGTCTTGAGAAGGAGGTGGTACTATACATTTTATTTGATAATCACATGTGATGAAAATTGACCTGCTGTACTTAAGAGAATAGGTCGATATAGCAGTACATGTAGGTTTGCGTCACATAGTTCATGATGTGTGGTGAAACCTAAAATATGACCGAATGGGTGGCACGAGTCTGACAATGTTTAAGATTGTTTCACAGCAACAGAACATTGCATATTCCTTGATTCATTCAGTAACATACTGTACAGTGAACTGGAGCTCTGAGTGACACAGTCACTAAGCAGCTCCAGCCTGCCCCTCTTCCTCTCTCTCCTTGTCAAGTAACTATAGGGAAAATATACATATTCTTCATTATAGAGTAAGAATGGGCTTTCAGTTTGCAAACAGTATGTGTTTCCAAATAAATTGTCTGAATGGGTGGGCGAGGCTGTCTCACTGCAAGAAGTGACACAGAGCAGCTCAGCAGTGCTGAACGTGTCATACTGTGAATCAGAGCTCTTTCCCATCACGGTTTCACTGTTACTGTTTGTAGGGACCTTGATATGATTTAATAAAAAGAAATATGTACTTTTACTACTCATTTTATTTTACTTTTTGTTCTTAACAAGCTTGCAAGCAAGTAGGAGACTATCAAAGTAGGTGAAAGCACAAATGCTGTATGCAGGTTATCACTGCTAAGTGTGTTCATAGCACACTAATGAGAGACAGTGATGCAAGACCAGTATGTCACCCCACTGTAGTGTCCTCTTTTGGTCAGATCAGGATAAGTATCATTTCTTTGAACCTCTCTTACTGAGCTGATGCACTTAAAGTGCTTAATTTTGGTTGTGGTTACACATATTTAAATCATTTGCTTAAAACTATGTTTCGTGATTTATGCTGAAGCAACGTGAAGTCCGTGAAAGTCTGTCCATTCTTTTTATTTCAAACAGATCTGAGACTGCACTCAAATTGTTGTTGTAAAGCTTCTAAATCTTACCCTTCCCTACCAGATGAAGACAATACAGCTGTTCAATAGCCAGCCTGTGCCCTGCTGCTGGGTGATTGCTGAGGAGGTGAAGCCCTTCAAAAAGGTACAACAATTGTCATTTCATGCGATATATATATATATATATATATATATATACATATATAATTTGATATCCAGCTATCATATTTAGCTTTAGGAAAACAAAGTGTGCTTTGTAAAAGAGAAAAATCCAGACATAACTGCACTAGGGTGACACCTGCCTCTGGTCTTGCTTTCACTCAGGTTGATAAGTTCCTGCCTCTCCACCGACGCAAAAAGATCTTGCAGCAGCAGCGACCACCTCCAGTGGTATTCACGATGATTCCCAGCTTTGGCATGTTGTCCCCTGGTGAACGAGTTAATGTGCAAATAAAGTTCAGCCCTGCAGAGGGGGTAAAGACCTACAATGATTTTAGAGTTTGGCACAATGCAGAGCAGCATGGCATTATCTGTTTTTCTTGTATGAAATGTTGTAAGCATGTTGTGTAAAACAGTTGTTAAAAAACAAATACAAGGACAGCAACCCACTGTGTATGTCTTTGCAGCATGCTTACAGCAGGCGGCTTGTGGTCTGTGTGGCTGAGAGCACCCAGAAGGTGTTCATTACAGCCAAGGGCCAGGGTGGGGAGCCACAGCTTGAGTTCTGCCCGTCTGTGCTGGAGCTGGGGCCTTGCCTGCCTTACAGCACTGAGGTTGAAGCTGAGATCACCGTCAAAAACCCCTGTCCTTTCCCCATCGAGTTCTACTCCCTGGAGTTGGACTCACAGTATCTAGAGGAGGAGAAGGTATATCCCTCATTTTAAAGTTATAATATATAATATATATATAATGTCACTCACATATTTTGGTAATACACATTCCTGAAAAAGCACATCTCAATGTGAAAGAGAGAGGATGTTGGAATGAGAGGGTGCAAGCAAGGCAAGCAAGGAACTCTTGACCTCTTGAACGCAGACAAAAGAGGAGCTGCCCACAAAAAGTAACACCATTTCTTGACAGTCTTCTCTCTTTTCTTAGCTCCTCGTCTGGCCCCTCACCTAATTATCAACATTCAGTTGTCTTCTATGTGTTCCATTTTGTGTCTTTTTATTGTCCTGTCTCCTTTTCCCATTACTTCATTCAATGTAGATCCTGCATCTGATGCAAGGTTATGATGAGAACAACAAATTACTGCTGCCTCCCAGGGTCCCTGGGGAAAGTCTGCCCAAAGAACTGCTAGACTACTACGAGGAGTACTGCTCCCAGCAGAAAGATGATGGTAGAATCAAGTATACCCATGTTCATCTGCAAGTACTGACACCCAATACCTGCAAGTGTCTCCATACCATATCAGTGCATACCTGTTTTAATCAAATCTACCTGTGTGCAGCAGAGCTGAAAACAGACTTGAACGAAAAGGAAGCTGGGACAGATGACACACATGAGAGAGGAAAATGCCAAGAGGAAGAAATACACAAAAGTGTAAAACCAGCTGACTTACGTGAGTACAACCATTTCAGAAGCTGAACTTGCAGTAGCATGCAATTGTAATTTCCACTGGCACTGTGTGTTTTAAAACTTAACTTTGTCATCTCAGAAGAGAACTTTGAACTCATGGCTTTCTTGCTAATGCTCCTCCTTTGTACATTTAGTAGTTTCAGAGATCACCAAAGAGGGAAGCAGTGCGAGACTGGGACAGCTAAAGATGACTCCTGCCTGCAGAGCAATCGCTCGCCACATGTGTGTGGACCTCTCACCTGAGGGTCTGGCGGCACGCAACCGCAGAGGCATTGCTATTATTGTATATGGAGCCCCACTGACAGGTGAAGCAGTTCAAAACAATCCATTCTTCATTGTAGATCAAGTTAAATGATATCACCTAATTTGCAGAATTATTTGAAGACTAACTGCTTGATTCCACTAGGCATGACAGTCAGGTTCTGGTTGCACCGCAGCTGCCCGAGCTGATCGTGGCCATTCTAGATAATGCTTGCGATTCCACTAGGAGCACAGCAGCACATTCCAGAAGTCACTCTCTGCTCTGCTTTCCAAAGAATACATGCCATGTTTATTTTTGATGCCATTTTTTTTGCCATGTCAAGGTGTACAGATTGAGCCAGGGAGGAAGTCAGACTCACCATCATAAAAAAAAGAAACTATTTAACACTGTAGCTTACTTACCCATCATAACAGCAAAAAAAATCAAGAAAAAATGACCAACAAAACTGCGCTGCAGGTAAAACACTTTGCCTCCTGGTGGGCCATGACGCTGTGTGGAGGTGTTATGTCCTGGTCTAGGGTAACTCTGGACACATCACGCCCCCCATTCTTCCCACTCCCAAGGAAGGCCAGCAGGACAAGTAAGCAAAGTCCAATGTTGTAGTCTATTTGAGTTAAGTGATGAGCAAGGCCAACACAACAAACAAAACTTTCTAAATGATCCGTAATCTTTCCTTTTCAAAAACAAAATATAAATAAATGCCAATATATCTAACCTAAGCTCCTAAATAAAAAAATCGGGGGAAAAGATGGTCCTTCTCACTCCTACTCCCTGCTACTTCTTTTAAATACAATATTTATAAGGTAACAATTGTTATTTACGTTACTTACTTCATTAGTCAATACCTCAAATGATCGATCAAAGTTAGTACAAAATAGTCTCCAAAAGGAGGTGTGTTACTCTACTTACATGTCAAACAATATACAGACAACAAGGTGGCTCTTTGTTGGGAGAAGGCAGCTGAAAGAGACAGAGTGCTGCTTCAAAAAGACTGCTGTCTACCTCCTCCCCCTGACTGCAATCAAGCCGAGTAGGCCAATCTCTAGATCCCACCTGTTCACCATTACACAGATACTCTTGAGAGGTGAGAGAGATCATTCACAAACGCACGCCTACGGTCATAACAGCAGGACTGATCAAAACTGCAGTGAAGATGTGACATGCCCAGTGGAATCAGGGCGTATCAAGAGTAGAGTGTTAAAACAAAAAAACACCATGCTGAGTTAGCTGGGATTGATAAGTATGTATGTGTAAAATCGTGTGTGTGTCCTGTTCCTCCACTTTTTCCAGGTAAGAGCAGCACAGCGGCTGCTCTGGCATGTCACTATGGAGGGGTGTGTCTGAGTGTTGATGCTGTGGTTACAGATGTACTGATAAATGGCACTTCGCCTGTTAGCCAGACTGCAAGACAACTCTATGACTGTGCTGCTGCACAGTATGCTGAGAGGAAGGCTGGGGAGGCTGGTAAGCTCAAAACATTGTGCATACTCTGCAGTTCTGTCTAAATACTCTGTTTTTTTGTGACAGGACACTACTTCAGAAGAGCATAATGTTTAGTTTAAACTGGTAAATGAAAATAAATATATTCATTTGCTTCCAGCTCAGTCTGTTGAAGAAAACACAAAACCAGGACCTGCAGCAGATCTCGAAGCCTCAGCTCCAGCTTCACATGATGTTGTGGAAGTTCTTGCAGAACCCAGCAAGGAGAGCAGCAGTAGAAATGATTCTCAGGACACTGAACACACACACTTTACCCTTTGCCTGGTAAATTTCTCAAGTCCTCTGGTCCTCTTGTGTCTTTGGGCCCTGTCTTACACCCAGCGCAATGCCTTTGCTAAAAGCTGGTCTAAAGCGCAAAGTCTGTCATCTTTCAGCACAAGATAGCAGCTGACATGTTTGGCCGAAACACACACACACGTCTTCACAATCACAAAACACCTTAATTTATGTTCATTCTTTTCCTCACACGGGAGTGTGGATTAGTAAAGTGTCACTTCATATATTTTCTATCAGCAATAAAGTGTAAATATTGAAGTTAAAAGCTTGCGCGTGTGTCTCGCGCTTGGCAGAGGCGCACACACGTCTCCACAATCACAGAACACCTTTCATTAATGTTAAACAGCCGTGCGCGTGTGTGTCTTTAAAGATAAACTCACTGATAAAGAAAAGGAAATTATGTTATGATTATAAAGCCTAATAAATCTAAACAGGCTTGCAAAGTGCGCATGGGACGGGATCACGGCTGTCAGATCGTCTTTATCAGATGAGTCAGCATGACAGCTGGAGCAGCTGTAGTGTTTGTGTCTGCCTGTTTGTTGTGATCCAGAAAAACAAGCATTAAATAATTATGACCTATAACATACAAAATGTACTAGACACTATATTTGACCGCACGAGTCCGGCCCAACCCAGAGAGAAATGGGTATGTATGCTTCTGTCAGAGCAGGTTGGATATATCTGTGAGTAATTTTGCGCACTTTAAACTTCAGAAACTCTTTCTGATTGTTTCGTAGTGGGACAGGGAGGAGGAGATGAGGATTAGGTGGGAGATAATAAATAGAACACAATTTTCAAGGTGCTTCAGTGCAAAACATTACCAGTTACATATCTGCATGACATTTGCGGTTCATTTATTGTATTGTTTTTTGCAGGTGTTCATGTAAAATAAACTATTTACACATGAAGCTGCTTTGGAGACGTCCTGCTGTCTCCGTATATTGCACGCTCTCACGCTTTCACTTCTTGAAACAGAAGATCTATCTGCTGGCTTTGTAAATCTTTTCTCTTTGTTTCCTCCTTGTAAATCCACCATCATGCTGCCACCACTCGCGCTGCTGGTGCACCTACCTCTTAAAGGTGATGAGAGACTTTCTGATTGTTTATTGCATGTTCGGCCTAAACTCACCTGTGAATTAATGAGGGCACTTGGGCACACCTGATAGGTGTAGGCCGCTTTGCGCCGGTGGCGCAGAGGGCAGGGCAAAATATCATTTGCACCCCTCGGGGGAGACAGCAAAAGAGGATTAGGACACACCTTGAATAAATTAAATCCATTGCGCCTTGCGCTTTCCACTTGTGCTTTAGATCAGCGTAAGATAGGGCCCTTTAAAGCGATATTCCACCCCAGAGTAATAATCCACTCAATATGTACTCACCTCTATGCCGATGTGGGGATGGGTGAAGATCTTCAGTTCACAAAACAATCCTGGAGTTTCAGCAGAAACTTCTTTTTAATGTCGCGGCTCACGGACACTTGGATTACACCACACGAGCAGGATGGAGACATTTTGTGTTTGTTTTGTGTTCTTTTTTTTTACATTTTATCCGTGGTCTCCATTCACTGCCATTATACTGGATTTGGCTGCAACCCTCTTTTCTGCTGAAACTCCAGGATTGTTTTGTGAACTGAAGATCTTCACCAATTATCACATCGTCATCATATTCATATTTAGTGGATTATCATGTAGGAGTGGAATATCCTTTTAAGTGTCACAATGGACTGTTTAACTTGTGTAATCCAGGTTTGGGAAATGGAAACATTATTTGTATATGTTGTTTTTCTCTATAAATGAAACCTATTGGATACATCTTTATCTCTACAAGCAAAATCTGAAAATTTTGTATAAAGAGTAATAAATAAATTTGATAAACCAATTACTTTGGTGTGATTTGCTTCAGGGAGGAGATGTGACCACACTCGCCAGTCTCTTGCCTGAACAGCTACTGGTCGATATCCTGGTGGAAAGATTTCAGGTAAGTTAACAGATTTTCCCTTCAGAAAGCTGGTGGCAGTAAATGATGTGCAGTAAATATACAGTATGTTGTAGTAGTGTTGGGAGACATTACAACATGGTATCAAAATAACTGCTAGAGCACAGTGTCACAGGACCTTAGATAGAGTGCAGACAAGACCTACTGGAAGACAATTAGATTAAAATGCTTCATGCTTACATCAATAAGGCTTACAGCTATTTGTCCGATATCACATGTGTGGTGTTATGTTTCACTGAAATGTCACTTGCCTTCTCATGTTTTCTGTCTCTGTCTTGTCATTGCTGCTTGTGATAACAGCTCAGCGATTGTCACCGTGGTGTAGTGATTTGTGGCCTTGAGTCTGTGTACACTCAGTCCCCAGCAAGCACACTGCAAGTTGTTTTCAAGGCCCTTAATAACCGCAAACACATCTATGTAGTCAACTTGTCTGACTCCTACACTGCCCTGAAGGCACGGGAGAGAGCACAGAGAGAAACTGAGGGTAAAAATGCACCATATCACACATAGCATACACAGAGTGCCCAAAGGAGTTATTGAATTATTATTTTAATTCAGTACGGTTTATGTCACTGTACAGTATGTGGATATGTTTGTGTGTGTCCTTCAGAGGTTCTGCAGAAAGAGAAAGCTGACAGGGAGCAGCAGTGGCTGCCAGAGCTGGATGATGAGGAGTACGATGCTCTCCCAGAGGAGCAAAAGGAGCGTATTTTCCAGCATCACAGAGAGAAGCTCAGACAGAAGAAAACCAGGTACTGACTGGAAAATGGGAAGACATGAACATTTTCATGTTCTTATCCCAAAAGTCTGTTACTTTTTTCTGTGAGGTTTGCCTGTACGAGTGTGCCAAGTATGAGTGTTTCAAACTTGTCATAAATGACTCATTTTTGCTTAATGAATGTCACCCATTTCTGGGGAAGAACAGATTCCTTAGATTTTATCATCAACATAATCAAATGTGCCTCTGTTGTCAGACAAGTTTCATTTACAAATATGTTACAGAAGATTAAAAAGAAGACTTTGACACCACAGAGACACAAAGATAAGAGGTTTAACAGTGCCAGAAGTGGTGTAAGAAGACCCAAAAGAAATAGAAAATATTAATAGCACAGCTGCCAGTGATGTGTCATCAGAGCAGCGCTGTACCGTGACAGACATATACAGTAGAGAGAATGGGACCTGAAGTTAGATGCTAAAACATCTTTCCATGACTACTATGAGAGGGAGCTGACAATTCCTCAGCCTGCATGAAGAAAAGGAGCCAGTGGAGTGAGCCCTTCATTTAACAGCTCACTGTGGTTGCTCCTTCCTTTTCCATTACTCCCTGCAATATTTCAAACTTATCCAATGTCAAAAAATGCATAAAATGAATGCTGGCTTTTTTTTTTAGATTCAGACTTCTCAGTAAAACAAAAGAACAAACTGACACATAGCAGCACAGGTTATAAAGGCAACAGACTAAATAGGATAATATAGATAAAGATATGTTAAAACAAGTAATCAGATTGAACAGTTTTTCATGTTGTGTGCATTACTCATTAGAAGAAAAACTGTACATGTGTACTTATGTGCGTGCACCTGTGTGTAAGGGAGCTCAAGAGAATAGAGAAAGAGCAGGAAGAGAAGAGGAACCAGCAGGAGATGAAGAGGTTAAGAGAAGAAGAGTTGAAGAAGAAGAGCAAAAAGGGTGAAAAGAAGGATACCAAAGAAGTGTCAAGAAAGAAGAGCTTGCTGGAGGGAAAGCAGGTCTGTATGTATATTTCATCCAACACAAAATCCTGTGTGAACCAGAATACATGCAGGTTCCTATGAGCACACTTACACACTTCCAGTCTCCCATGACTCGGTGGTCATGAGATTCATTTGTTTCATTTCCTCTCCAGTCAACAGATGCATCAAATGGACAGAGGATGTCTTCCTGTGACAACTCTAAAGAATCACTAGTGGAGCAAAGAGAGGAACATAATTTAAATGAAGGTTAATTTTAAATGATTTTTAGCATGTTGGCACAAAGACGATGTGAGTTATACGCACTAAATGATAGTTTATAGACTGTAATCTGGTTAGTTGCTGACGCATGGTTCTCTTTGCTATTACAGTGCATCATAGCAAACAGACTGATGAAGAAGCATTACAGGCAGAGTCCCCTCCACCCCAGGATGAGCTGGAGAGAGAAAAGGTAGGTTTACTGTTGCTGTGACACATTCAGCTTCACATTACAAAGTCAGTATATTGTATTATAAAATATTTGGTTGTCACAAGAATACAGTTCACCAAGGACGGCATAATTCTTCCCAGTTGAAAGTGCAATTGTGTACTGGTGAAGAAAGGGAATAAAACAGTAACTTTAATTTTACGTATACTATACTAATATATTAATTTAAACTGTGCAGACCTGTTCTTATATTATAGGTTACCATATAACCTACTGATCAACAAAACTGGAAGATTGGGGGAAGATGGAAAAATGAGTTCTGTAGCACTTCATGAATACACTAGTTTTCAAGTCATCATATACTACTTACCAATGCTGGGTAGGGACAGATGAAAACAAAACGAAGATAGACAAACTACATAGCTCCGTTTTTATGTTTGAGATGCTCTAAATAACTACTCCACTCAGATTTGCATTGTCCAACAACACCCTGTAACTGTTCACAGCCCCTCAGTGGTTTTCTTTTTCTGCATATCTCTGGCAAGATTTCATAAAGTAAATGCACAGCAACAAAAATGCAGTAATTTATTGGTCACAAATAATCATTCTTCTGCTAAGCAGTGTAGTAGAATGGTTGCCAACGCACGGAGGCAGGAGCAGACAGATACAGTTGGAAGAAGGGGTAGAGTTGTCGAGTTAGTGTTCAGTTATATCAGCACTCCTTTTTGCTGGTAGGGCTGTTTGACTCAGGACAGATGTGTTTTAACTGTGTGTTGCCAGAGTCAAGGATAACATTATTGTTGCAGCATCGTTGTAGCTTGTGTGCCGAAGTTTGCAAGGACAATTCACATTTATGCTCCCATGCTGCCATGATTTCTCTTACATGAAAGCTAGATGAAGCTGCATTTTTAATTTCCCATGATTTGTTGATGTAGTTTGTCTGATTTGAATGGAGATAAAAGGCCGGTGGATTGGGCAACAGGAACAACAGGTAACGTTGGGCTATTTCTCCGACAAAACATCAGGACACAGCGTGTTCCATGGATGCTCAAACATAAATAGATTATCTTTGTTCTTCCCCAGCATCTTTGTGATTTGTTTGTGGATTTGTTGAATGCCAGTGTTGTGTACTTTTGACTGTTCTTGTCCTGACGGTCAGTCTAACATTTTGAAACAATTTGTTTAGTGCAGTAATACAATGTTATGTGGTCGTAAGTGCGTGTTTATAAAGCATTTTACCATGGCTTTAGGACTGAAAGTATCTGTTTTGTAAAATATCACTGCTTTGACAACATTTAGAAAGAGATGATCAGTCAGAGGACACACACAGCACCAAGAGAATTACATTCACAGTTGCATGTAATAGTCAGATTTGTCTACAGCATTATAATGGAAAATAAACTGACATGTTGCACTTGTAGTTTTTGTAATACTTAAACAAAGACAATTTTAGTAACATAATCTGTGGAATGACTGCCACTTAAGAAAATGCAACAACTACTGTTAATTGCTGGTGACATACTGTATTTGTAATGTTCTTGCTGTCTCTACAATCCACCTTTGCTTCCCAATCCAGTCCAGCGTGGATGAGCTGCAGTCTCGGTTCAGTGTGTACGAGCAGAACCAGGAAAAGGTGGTGCACATCCTGCAGCACTGGGACCGAGCTCAGGGCTTGTTGCTGGTCCCGTTCCCCGGTGAGGAAGACCCACTGGTGTCAAAGGATGCCACGACAGAGAAACAGGTGAGTTTGCTGACTGTCAGTTGTATTTTCTCTTAATTATTACACGGCTTGTAAAATTGGGAAAATGATGTTATTCTTCTAGATTCTCACAAACTACTGTCTGCCAGTGTCCAATGTCTGTTGCATTTTTAATATTTTGGTTGGGGAATGCCCCTTCCTTTCTTCCAAATCCAACCAAACGGTTATCTCCTACAATAGTACTTTTTGCTTGACGGTGAGGCTTTAGATCCCTAAAAAAAAAAACACACATCAAACTAAGAAAGCAGAATACAGTGCACATTGTTATGTATTTCCTTTTTATGCATGCATTCGCTGTATCATAATTAAATGAAAAGCATGTTAAATTACAATAATTTTGCTTTTTGACTGAAAGATCAAATCATCACAGAACACACAGAAAACCAAGTAAAACAAGAGGTGTAACATATTTCAGTTAGTCCACAAGAGGATAACATAGACCTGCCAATATTGTGCAAAGCACTGTCATTATTTATGAGGAGCTGCAGGGATGCGTTTCATTTTTGACATGGAGATGCATTGTCTGTGACAAAATAAAAAACATTCTGCCCCGGTAGCTCAGCTTGTAGAACATGCACCCCATATACTTATGCTGGATGCCATTCTCATACTCTCCTTCCCCCTTTCCTGTCCTAACTCAAGCTGTCTTATCAATAAAGGCATAAAAGGCCTCAAAAATATATATATGATAAAACAAATAGCTTGAGAGCAGGGTAATGGGTTGGGCTTATGACTGCTAACACAATCTGTGGCAGACAGCCTTTCACATTAAAACAACTTCCTGTGAGGCTAGCTGTCAGAGGTACTACTGTTGACTACAAATTTAACTGCATTCAAGACTGTAAGCTGTTCAGACAGATATAGCACAAATCTGTTTTTTGGCATATGCGGTTTGTATCCAGATTTTTGAAAGTCTGAACTGAAAAACAAAACAAAAAAACAATTAGATCCAAGCACCTGTTGGAAGTGGTTTGAAATGAGATTCCAGTTGGATTTCTACTGATGCATCTCAGTCTGATCGCTCTAGCCACTCAAACCTGCTTTCAGACTGTACGTAGTGACTGATGTGTGTCAGTAGGTTGGTCTTAGCTCACAAATCTGATCTGATCACTTGCAGCAGTGTGGACAGTCTGTCTTAAAGATCTGATTTGAGAAACAAATCTGATTTGCCAGCAGTCTTAAAGAGTGAAGGGGATCTTCTTGGTCTAGTTTGCATTTAATGTCAATAAATATGTTTTGTTACCATTCATTTTTGGGTAACACACACATTCATTCAGTCATACTAAACTATTTTAGTGATAATGTTGTTGTGCGTTTGTGCAGGTGAACAACGTAGACAACTATTATCTCTAGTAATTAGTATTATTACAGCTAAAATTTAGAACACATTGATTTAATCCATCATCACCCTGTTTACAGACCCCTGTTGGCAAGAGGAGCAAAAAAGCAAATAGCAAGGCCATGTCTCCAATAATCAGTCAGATGGCACCACCAGCTGAAGCAGGAGACAAGGTGTCTCCACAGGACATCATCCCTCACATTGTGTTGAATGTAACAGGGAAAGACTATCCGAGTGCCACAGAGCTGCTAAAAGGCAGCAGCCTGCCTCCACTGGACGAGGTATGACTCGCCTGTTGTTGTTTTTTTGTTTTTTGTAGTTTGTATTATTAACTGCATGTGACTTCCCGGATCACTCTTTCTCATCAGTTTATCATCATTATCTGTTTCCATCTCTCTTTTGGTCTCATTAGGTGTTGGATGATTTGGGGTTAGGACCCAGTGGTCCACCCATCCCTCCTCCCACCACCTTCTCCATAGTTCCTTTCCCCCAAAACAGGCAGCAATCTGAGAGTAAACTCAGCTGTGACTGTTTCACCTTTCTGGGTCCCTCAAGGCAAGACAAACAGGGCGAGGAGAAGAAAGATTCAGAGGAAGCTGTGCAAGCGTCAGTTGTAAAGGTAATGGTAATTTCACCACAAGAATAAACATGTAAACGCAGGTGCACAAGTGGCAATGCGAAAGTCTTATTTTTAGGAATAATTTGTGCTCAGAGGTTACCTGCCATCAAATACAAGCTGCATCTTTATTATGGTCACACAGATTTATGACACCTATAAATCAAAAATACAAATTGATTTTAAAAAATTCAAAATGAAAGATTTTAAAATCAGAATGGTGTTCGCATGTGTTTGTGCGCACTTCAGGAAGAGGTAGCAGCAACACTTCCCAAAGTTCGCAGCAAGGGTGGCATAAAGGAGAGTGCAGTGACAAAGGACCAGGATAAAAAGGGACCAAAGAGTCAGAGGGGCAAGAGACGAACACCATTACCTGTTCCCTCCACATCTGACTGCTCCGAATCAACACAACAAGACCAACACCAAGAAACCTTAGAGCTGAAACGCAACCAGAGGCAAGGGAAAACACACAGACACACTCTACAAGACCTTTTTTTTTTTTTTTTTTTTTTTTTTTTTTTTTTTTTTTTTTTTTTTTTTTTTTTTGCTTTGTTGTTGTTATTCTACTAAGTCTGTGTGTATTTGTGTGCAGCCTGACAAGATTTCGCTGGATTGTACCAGCCAATGGTGAGGTGGTTCTGAAGATGTGGTTCTACTCAGACTCCCCAGGGAAGTTTGAACAGACATTTAACTTTGAGCTGCTGGGGACCCAGAGACACTATCAGCTCCTGTGCAGAGGAATTTGCACCTATCCCTCCATCTGCGAGGATTACAGGTTAGTCAGCATTGTTTAATAATGTAACGTCTTCAGGGCTTGACATTAACACTTGCCCACTTGCCCCGGACAAGTAAACTCTGTGTTTGGGCAAGTGGAATGCCTCACACATGCTTTATCTATTTTCCAGTCTTTCTTGCTCGGGTAGCTCTGTTCCCAAGGTCACTGTGCAATGGAATCACAACATACACACTGGCTAATTTTGGTCTTACCACTGTGCTTGTGTTAGTAAGTCAGAATCATTTGAAACTGACAGGTTTGTGTCTGCTGTCTGCAATCGTCATATTGCCACACCCCGATTTCTCTGTATAAGGAAATATGAAAAAAATTTCATGGAGAAGGCAGTGAAACTGGGCGCACAGTGTTGCAGTGGTTAGCACTGCTGCCTCACAGCAAGAAGGTCCTGAGAAAGTCCTGAGTTTGAATCCCCCAGCGAATCCCCCAGCCGGCTGGGGCACTGGGGAGTTTGTGGCTGGGGCAGGGTCTTTCTGTGTGGAGTTTGCATGTTCTCCTCGTGTCCGCGTGGTTTCTCTCCGGGTACTCTGGCTTTCTCCCACAATCCAATGACATGCAGCATAATAGGTTAATTGGTGACTCTAAATTGCCCATTGTTGTGAATGTGAGTGTGAATGGTTGTCTGTCTCTATGTGTCAGCCCTGCAATGAACATGGCGACTTGTCCAGTGTGTACCCCGCCTCTTGCCCAATGTCAGCTGGGATAGGCTCCAACACCCGCGACCCTTCAAGGATAAGCGGTTATGGATAATGAATGGGGAAAAAAAAGAGGCAGTGAAACTATTTGTAACATCATATTCATACAGGATCATTGCTGCGGTGTGGGGGTGTTTATTTGTGTTTAGGTCATAACTGCTGTGAAACAATCAGGACATAATGTTTTATTTCTCTGAGTCACCAGGTCAAAGGTCAAGAAACACTGTGACCTCACAAAACACATTTTTGGCCATAACTGAAGAAATCATGCACTATTTATGACGGCATTTCATACAAATATCTAATAGGATAAAATATTAAGGTGATGACATTTTAGGTCCAAAAGGTCAAAGGTCAACTTCACTGTGACATGATAATGTTCAGCTCTTTATCAGCCTTCTGTAAAATTTACCACTGGAATCACATGTCAATATAGTGAGAACTTTTATTTTGCCAAAAAATATACCTTTGAGGAAATGTACATATGCTAAAAAATATTCTGCCTCTGCACGCCCCCATTCAATAAATGGTTAATGCAAAGCACCTCTTGGATGGACACAAAGTAATGAGTCTGCTGATCAGTGGTCGTTTACACCGAATCATGGTAACAACTAAGAGAAATACTATTACACACCGGTCACCTGTCTCTGCAGTAACATGTTTACAATAATCAGAGTGTTGTTTCACAAACTGTCAAACTTATTGTGACAATCTGTGGTATCCCCCACCCTGTGATGTCACTTGAAGATGGAAGCTTGATAGACTTTATAGACTTTACAGCCTGTAAAGGAACATGCAAATGTCTCTTAAGACCTTTTTGCACGGGACATGTATAACTTGGAGTCTTCTCATTGTTTGTGTTAATTGCAGAGGTTGTCTGTCTGTTTTGTAATTTGTAAAGTTACATTTCTGCAATTGCCATATTTCACCAAAAACAGAGGTCATGTGATAATATTACTCATGTGCAAATTGGCATCTTGGTGATTTGGGGTCATAATGTTTTTTAACGTCTGTTTTCTGCCATCAGACAACTGAGCAAGTGTGAAATTTGATCAAGGCTCAAAATATGTTGAACAACAGTCAGCAGCTGTGCTGTGAGATCGACTTTATCGATGTTTAAAATGAGTGATAATGATAGAGAACGTTAGCTCACAATGTGTATTTATGCTTGTAACACATGCAGAAAGATGGAAAAACAACTCTGAACCATATTATTAATGTGGCTGCTGAAGAGCAGATGCTCCACTTCTGAAACACTGATGTTACGCAGAGACTTGACATCATATCTGGGGACATCCATCCATCCATCCATCCATCCATTATCAACCGCTTATCCGATGTCGGGTCACAGAGGTAGCAGTTCCTGCAGGGGGAAAATATCAGCAAATTCGATTAAAATACAGAAATGCACCACATGACACACAGATGTTGGGGCATAATCTCTAAACCA